>PVIC010040082.1:0-16823 GCA_004025085.1 Thryonomys swinderianus | reverse complement strand
AAAAAAAAATATATGGGTAAGAATGCAGCCTGGGGCAGTCTTAGCACTGAGACTTTCCCACAATAGCCTGTTGTTTCTTCAGCTGTGTCATTTGATTGAAACTATACTCCAGAAAAACTCAGAAGAAAAATTCTACTCTGGCATTGGCAATCGTGTAACCGTATCATCCAAACAGTGAGGGTAAATATAAAATCAAAAGCACACAATTTCTATGAGTTTCTTAGTATGATAATCTCTTAAATATGTTACTCCATTATCTTTGGGCTTCACTGTTAAAAGCAATGGGGACAATAAATTTCTTTTCACTTTTAAATAACGTCTTTTGCCTAATTACCCCCAGAGTTCTCTTTTGCTTTCTCTTTAAGGTTGAATCATTTTATGTAACATTTCACCATGTTGGCTCTGATCAGTTTTCTCAAAAATGCAATGCATCTGCCAGTGAGTATTAGCAAATTGTTTTTCATTTTATAAAAATTTTCTTGAATTACAATTTTTAGCATTTGTCATTGATTTCTTCTTCAGAGTCTCCTACTATACATTTATTGGACCTACTTTTCTGTCAAATTTACTTAACACTTCTTTTTGATTTTTAAAACTTTCTTTACAAATCTTATGTCATTATCTATTTTATTACTACTTCCTGTTTTTAGTCCTTATTTCTGAAATTATTTTTTCTTACTTTCAGTAATTTTCTTGGTTTTGTTACTGCTTTGCAAGGTTTTTCTTCAAAAAGATGAGTCTTAAATTATTATTTATATTTTTAAAGACTTTTTTAACTTTTTCATGATTTCTTTGGTATTATTTTAAAAGATTACAGTTTTCATCACTGTTTAAAACATGTTTTTCTGGTTTGGCTAGAGATATTATTTTGCTCATTTATTCCTGTTATGTAATAATATCACATGGAACTTAACTGAATCATCTTCTGTAAATTACAGTTTCAATGAAATGAGTTCTCTTGCACTTTTTGAAAGTGGAGACGGGTCAAGAGCCAATTCTCACCTTTGTGTGTCTACTGCTCCCTCTCTTAATTACTTTTCTATAGAAGAGTGTTAAAATACGTTATAAATCTTTGGGACATTTGACACCCTCTGTCACAGTTTTATCTGAAATACATATTACTTGACTGCAGTATACATAACTTGCTCAATTTTTACTCAACTCAAAGCAGTTCCTACTTAGCATATGCCATATTAGAAAGTATGTGAGCTTGGAGATGTCTAAAATCCATACTGCTCCAGCAATATCAGTGATCCCATCACTGACTCCCCCCCCCCACTAACTTGAAATTTGACTCTACTGACGCTCCTTCCACATTTGCACTTAAGAATTGAGAATTGGCCTATTATAATTTCCTGTTAACACTTTGTTCTCATGTTCTCAGTAAATACATGATATTTTACTTAATCTCAGTTGACTAGAAAATAAGAATACAGATCTCACTGACTCAATTTTGTCTATACTCCTTGGTTTATCTACCCAGATTGAACTCAAACTTGTGAATCTCCTGCTTCAGCCTCCCAGAGTACTAGAAGTACACCCATGGAGCTCCAGGCCCAAGTTTACCTTTGTTCTTCTTTCCTAACTTTACTACGACCCCAAAGTGAAGGCCAGAGGAAAATCTCCCAGGGCTTCAGGATGGCAATAGCTATTTGTTTTCTATGACGCTAATGCATTTTCCAATAATAACAAGAAGTTTTCCAATAGTATAGTGGAAAACAAAATCCTTTATATTCAAGCAAGATCTTGGGACTGTATTCCTTTTAGAGCTCCATGAAATTAATACAATCTGACAGCTTGAAGACTTGAATACTGATTGGACTGGACACATCAGGGGAATAAAATTGGGTTGTTCTTTACAGATAACTGGGGCCAATGCTGAGTTTCTATTTGGCATTTAGCACCACTCTTTGAATGAGGAGTAACTCTGGTTGGAAAATTTAGTTTCCTTGAGAAAAGTATAATATTTTATCCATCTTCTAATATTCAGTACCTAATAAAGTGCCTTGCAAAGAGTAAAAGCTGAAAACATTTGCCTCATTAAGGAATGAATAAAAATTAATAAACAAGTATATAGAATTTAATCTTCAGAAATTTTTGTCTATTCAAATACTTAGCACAGCTCTTGGCTCTTTACTAGCTGATACCCAGTATAGGATCAATTAAAGTGATCTTTGTTGGAGCAGCACGAGCCTTATAATTAGAGTGAAAATGGACAGTCCCCACGGGACACTGTGTCCCCAGTAAAATAGAAAATAGTCATGTGGGAAAATACTTCTTCCCTCAGTGTTTTCTGTGCCCAGGGTTCTATTTTAAGACATGACTGATTACCACTTCTGTTGAAGAACTTCTGTAAGTGGACAATTTCACAAGTAAGTTTATGTCTAATATTTAAGGTCTTTCTATATGGAAGGTCATCATTTTTTCTATGTGAGGTAATACACAAGAAAGAGAGAATATTTTGGATTTTTCTTTCTTTTTGACTTATAGTACTGTGAAATTAATGGATTACTAATAGTGTAATACATGGGTAAAATATATTTGAGAAAGAATATTAACATGATGTCTTAGTTTCTTTTAGATCATACTCTGATATAAAATACCAAACAAATACTCTTTTCATTACAAACTCTCCAAATTCAAATAATTTGGAAAAAATGGATACATAAAATAATTGCACTCAGTAAACACCAGAAATTTCAGTTTTGACCAAAGGTTCAAATACTTTAAAAAGGTTTTCGGGCCAGAGGGTTGGCTCAGTGGTTCTGGCACCTGCCTCGCAAGCTCAAGGACCTGAGTTCGAACCCCGGTAACCACATATAATGCTGGGCGTGGAGACACACCCATGAACAATCAACACCACATACCACAACACCGGATGTGGGTGGTGGCTCACGCCTGTCATCCCAGCACTTGGGAGGCAGAGACAGGAGGATTGCTGAGTTCGAGGCGGCTTGCCTGGGCACCATAGTGAGCTCAGGGCCAGCCTGAACTACAGAGCGAGACCCTGTTTCCAAAAAGCAAAAAAAAAAAAAAAAAAAAAAAAAAAAGGTTTTCAAACAGCTCAAAACATGATAAAGGAGTTTCTCATCTGTTCACTCACTTTAAGCTAGAAATGCTGACTGATATCAAAATGTACAAGAAAATAAAAAGGATAACCATAAAACAAGAATAATGCCTTCACCGATAGCAAATAGAATAGCTTCAATCAAATGTAAATTTATTTTATTATAGGTAATAATTTTAAAATAAAATTCTAATAGAAATAAATAATTTGTTCATACTTAACCCTTATTAAGAAGACAAGGGCAGTTTCTATAGCAACAATAATAACTAAGAGAGTTATATGTAATGAGAAACATAAAAACCATAAAATTTTACTTATCTTTGATTTTTAAAGACTATTATGGTTTGTTAAGCTTCATCCTTTTCCAGACTTCTACTTTATATATTCAGCTCAGAAATTTAGAACAAAACTACCTAAAAATTATCAGAATACATTAACTAGAAAACATCAAATAATACAAACTTCTATTAGTATGCTAGGAAATTCTTTCATTTCATGAACAGAATTTACTATTATTTTATCAGATTCTAAAGTATGAAACACTATCCTTTGAACATTTTACATTGTGCGTGTTATAAAATACATTCTTATTTGTGCTCAGAATGCTAACATCTCTAACAAATCACATTCAATATAGGACAGTTACCAAAAGTATTTAAAGGCTCATGATTTACATATTCTGTATGTAGTTTTTAGTTTCATATGGAAAACTCCTTAAATGGGGAACTTTTAAAACTATTCAATTATGTAGAGCCACTAGTCCAAGTCAAAGAGCATGAATTTTCTCTATAATCTTCAATTTTTGTGACTACTGCGTTTTTTCCTTTTGGCCTCTGTATTTGGAGGGTTTTCCCCTTAGTTTATTTCTTGTTTATTTGTTAAAGACAAAAATCTTGCTATGACAATTTCAATGTCAGAACTGATTACATTTAACACAGGTGTGATATATGTGTGGCTCTACATACAATACTTAAGACTTAAGGAAAAATGACTCACGTGCTCTTTTCAAACCCACCCTGTTGAAAGTGCAACAGCTTTAATATAGACAGCAACTGGGGGCTACGGGAACTCTCCACTCTCCTCACTGCTAGGCCACTCCCTTCTGCTCATTAGAATTGGACCAGTGTCCCAGGGCCAAGCCTCAACCCTACCCAGCATTTACTATAGGATGATAAAGGAAAAAGAGAACTGACCTGGGAATTTCTGACATTCTAGGGAAAAAAAAAATCCAAACTAAGACCCATCACATTAGACTTCATAACCAGTGCTAACCTTCACCTGGAGCTCATTCAAAGTTTCTGGTTCCCTATGGACTGTGTCTCACACACAGAACCATAACAGGACAGCTTATGGGAAAAGACATGACTCAGCACCCTGCCCACTGTGCCATCAGTCACCCTGTGCAGGACCCCAGTGAGAGGCACCTTAAAGTAAGTGCGACACGTAAATTCTGACACCCTGTGTCCTCTGCACTCCTGCCACGCTCCTTTCCCCGGTGCTAGCTCCCTCACTCCGCGCACACAACAGGCTTAACAGCCCCCACTGTTGTGTCCCTGCCATTGTGTCCTACGTTCAGTTCTCTGTTTGTTCCACACGAGAATCCATCCCCAGACCCTGCCCCTTTAAATGACATCATGGCAAGCCCAGATAGGAGAGAAGATACCTTTCAGAAAAGTTTCTTTTTTTCCTCTCTTCTTCTCCCTTCTGTGTCCTTGATCGCTCATCATGGGCACAAGTCAGACAGTTAAGAGCTAGAATGTCTACCACTTGAAGACTCCCGTGGAAGGATACTCCAGTCACAGAACAGAGCATTTTAGGCTTTGGAAGGCACAAGAAAACTTCCACACATTACACAGACTTATGTTCTGCTTGTGTGTCCTTTCTCTTCCAATAAACCCTGCTTACCAACATGGAGACTCCTAACTCCTCTAACATGCCACCCATCCAGAAAGACTCCAACAGGTCCCCCAGGAATATGGGAATAAGATGCTTCCATTCCAGGTACTAACAACTTGTCAGTCCAAGGTCTGCCTGGTCACCGAGTTCTAATCAAGGCCCGAAAGGAAGGTGGGACCGAAGATCAACTCATTCACAGTGGAAAGGCCCTTATGTAACTTATAAACACATCAACTACTGTTGAGAGACAGTAGATGGATATTTGAGTGAACCACCCCAGAGTAAAACCGGAAACACCTGAGCCACTGGAAAACAAGGAGGAGAAACCACAAAGCCCATATACTCACACACCACTGTAAAGCCTCAAGTTTCTTTCAAAAAGACCCACACCCACCAGCCTGCTTTGCCAGACGAGTAAAGTGGCTTGCCACCTACACGTAAAAAAAAAAAAAAAAAAAAAAAAAAAAAAGATTAATCCCATCCTAGAAACTCCTTGCGTGTTTTGTTTGCCATGACTAAATGCTGGTGTCACTTTTAGGATTCTTGCCCCAAATTACAGAAAGAATTCTTTGGGCATGCTTTCATTCTCTGTCTGGTATCCTCGGTAGCTCGAGAATTACTTCTAAAGGGGACGAAGAAGAGCTGGTACCTACACATACCTTCAGTTTAACCTGTCTCAACGTCAATTCTATTATCCAAATCTGGCCAAGGACGGTTGGCTTTATCTCTTTCCCTCTTCCAGCTAATATACTGCTGTGCTCACGCTGGCTCGACTCTGGGATACTTGGTCTTTCCGCACCAAATATCAAGGCAGCCATCCTCTAAACTGTCTTCAGATGGCCAATGTGATTTTCAGGTAAACAAAATGCCTGAGGTAACTGTGACACAGGAGGCTGTTACCTTCCTCATATCCTATCAGAATGACATTACCCAGTTTTCTTTCACAAAACCACCCACGTAGGGTCCAATACCCGTTTACACATTGCTTAAGTTCCAAGTGCCTCTCTGAATAATGAAAATTCAAGACCCAGACCAGGAACAAGATTTGGGCACACTGGAAGCCTCTTTTGCAAAAAAATAAAAAAATTTTTAAAAATTTTTAAAAATTAAAAATTAAAGCCTTCACAGAACCATGTCAGTCTCCAGGTAACTCAACCCACGTCCTTTAAAAATCGGATGCAATTTTCATGGAATCCATCTCTGTATATGCAAAGGTTAAGAAACAAAGGGTTTGGATATTATCAGCAATGACTATTCGATTGTGTTTCTGTGTTCCCATAGGAGGACAACTCTTAGTCTACAATGAACAATTGTTTCCTAGTGTCTGGTTATGAAACTTCAATGGAACAGGTGTTAGAGGATACCAAAAATTTTTTTAGACATTGGGGAAAAAGAACTATAGGAGCTACTCTAGATACTTCCTAGGGGGCCTTTTAATCTCTGACAGAAACCCCATTGACAGGGGTTTTATCTGTCTATGAAAATGAAAATAATAAGCTTACTCTTATCTTCTGCTTTGATACATAAGAACTTTTCTTCCTGTGTGGCACTAATTCCTACTTTTGTTTTCCAGAAAACTGAATGGGAACATGTGTTCTTGTTTATCTGGGCCCAAGGATCAACATCATATCTAGTAACTAATCCCTGTCAGTTGCTTTAGTCACTCAGACAAGAACCAAATAAGCCATAAAACTTATTTCTCTTTTAGTAGGTCTGGGTGTCAACTGCAGTAGACACTAAAACAGGAGGATTAACTCTACCATCTCCTGTTACCAAAAGTTGCCTAGGGATCTGGCAAACAGGCTGGAAGAAATCCAGAGTACTGTTATCTTCCAAAAGCAATAGATTCATTAGAAGCAGTAGCTCCACAAAGCCAGAAAGGACTAGACTTTCTGACTACTAAAATGTCTGTTACTTCAAAAAAAAAATGTCACTTTTACATCAATAGGTCTGACATGCACAGCAAAAAAGCTAGCTGACTGTGTTCCATCAAGAATTACTTGATTAATTGAAATTAGGCATCCTAGTTACTTCCTTTGGTGGAGCCTTTGTTAATGCTTCTTATACCCTTGCTATTTGAATAGTTCATATTTAATATTTTGATCAATTTTTTTCTTCTCATCTAACAGCCATTATATTACAGATGATGATCCAAAGGCACATCCTCCTACTTGGCAGGAAGCAGTTGTAGAAAGTGGACATTATACTCTCAACATCCCTTACAGATGTTTGGAGACCAGGTGTTTTAGCAGAGGAATAATGTACACAACACAACTGGAGGCTATGGGACTGCTCCCCTCCCTTCACTGCAGGATCATTCCCCTCTGTTTATCTGAATCTGGGGGGTGTATTAAAGATAACCTTCCATTCCAATGCAGGGATTACCACAGGGTGATCAAGGTAAGGGAAGCAAAGGCCCCAAGCTAGCTCTGGAATATTCCAAAAATTTCAAACCAAAATACATGAACACTAGACCTCCCTGCATGACCTACAGTAATCTTTCTTCCCCTGGTATTCATTAAAAGTTCACCCATATGGGGCCAGGGATTTATCTCTGTGGTTGTGGCATCTGCCTGGCAAACACAAGGTCCTGAGTTTGATCCCTGGTACCACATACCACATTGCTAGACATGATGGCTCATACCTGCAATCCAAGCACTCGGGAGGCAGAGGCAGGAGGAATGCTCGGAGCTTGAGGCTAGCCTCATCTACATAGTGAGTTCAAGGCCAGCCTGAACTACAAAGTAAGACCCGGTCTCAAAAAGCTAAAAAAAAAAAAAAAAGTTCACCCATATGGACTGCACCATATACAATTAGAAGAGTGAATTATGGGAAAAGACATGCACAATAGAGATGACTGTCAGTTATGTTAATCACACTCTGAAGAACCCAATTGGGGGCACTTTAGAGCAGGCACAACATTTAAACCCTTGTACCCTGTTCCCTCAATGCTCATGCCATTTTCTTTTGACAGCATGAGGACACTCACTCCCAGCATATTTTTTGCCATTGTCTTAATTTTGCCATTGTCATGTGCTATGTTTAATTTTCTTCCTTGACACACAAGAATATGGGAGCATGTCCCCAAGACTCCATACAGGAACAGCTTCAGTGTATATCATTCTCTTTAGACATTTAGAACAGTGTTGTTTGAAACTTAATCATCTGTGAATATAGACCTAACATCTTAAGTTTCATATATATCAAAACACCACATCAACCCATTAATGTATACAATTTAATGTACCAGTCAAAAATAAATTTAATTAGCTAAATATTTTAACTTCATTTAATCAATAATAATTAAATATTCACTATGTGTGGACCTAAGATACATATAAAATTATGACTGGGAATATAAAAATAAAAGCACAATCTGAATCAGTATACTGAAGAATTAGTGTGTTAGATAAGGAGAAAAGGATATACAATAAGACAAAAGGAATAGATTTGCAAAGATTCACTATTGGAATTATCAAAGTAAAAATCAGTTATAATTCTAAGACAGGAGAGTGATTTGTTCCTAGCTGACACACAATGCCACCCCCAGAGACAAAACCCAAGTAAATAGCATAAGCTCCTGAGAGACACACTCTCCAAAGACATAGCTTTCCAAAAGACATGGTTCCTACTGTGGAGAAACTTCACAAGTTTCCCAAAAGGAAAAACAGGCTCAGCGAGGAGGCAAACACAATACAATGGAGAAACTGTCCATTAGCTTCAAGTGTAGTTTTCAGTGACATAAGGAAACTTCCCACAAGAGTCAGGTACTGTCTCATTTCTAGTCTTCACATACAAGAGGTCAAAGATCCATAAAACCTAATACACATTTAAGATTTTATTCAAAATGCTAAGCAAGACATAGAGGCCAGTGATAAATGGCTATGGCTAGTACTTAACTGACACTTCTGTTTTTACAAATTCTCATTTCCCCCAAAAGGTCACACTTTCCAATTAACAGAAATCAAACAATCCTGAAGCTCTTTAAATGCAAACATGGCCCCTTTGGAGGAGCCTCTGTCTATAGGATGAGGTCTGTGTTGGACACAGCAGTGCCTGAGGCTGGTGGACAGCATGTAACAGATGCAAATGTAAAAGGGCTCACCAATGGTTGGGAAGTTAAATTTTATCTTGAAGACAATGGGAAAATATTAGGAGAGTTTAAAGCAGGCTATCAACCTGCTAAAGTCTCGTCATTGAGGAGAAGCTACACAGTATTCTAGGGAATTATCATTTAGAAGCAGAAGGTGTAAAATGCCTTTTGATATAAATAGTGTTGCCCATATACAACTTGAAGCAGAGATTAAGAGAATAAATTTTTATCACTTGTAGTAGCAACTAGTGGGAAGAAATTCATGCTTTAACATTTGCTTTTGATAGTGGTGATTTGTATAATTTCAAAGGGTCTTTGCCATATAACTAGGACACAGTATTTTGCCTGACATCAAATCTTAGATCACTTGTGTCAAAGTCAGTAACAGGTGTTAAATGAGTCATTTTCCTTTAAATTCAGTCTGGGAATCTATCAAATTACTACTTTCAAAGTAGGCATTAGTGAAAATGTCACTTTCTATAGAAACCTTTTGTGATCTCCTATTTGTGAATCTGGTATCATACCTTGTATGTGACACTTTTTCATAAAAATGTTTTTTAATTGAAGCGCTCTAATATACAACCCTAAATTGTTTTTATGCAATAAATGTTTTCACCATAAGCAACTTTTTCTCTCCTCTCCAGGATAAGACAAAACAGAAAACAGACTGTTTACAGATGATTTACATGTATTTAAATGTATGCATATGTGAAAGAGAAAGTTCCTCCTCATTACTAAATGACACAAGTGAGAAGAATACATTACAAATTTTTTAAATGAACATTTTCAGTTAAATAAAACATTATATATCAAGGAATTATAATGATACCTTTTAGAATTTCTTTTTTTAATTCAAAGAAAAATTCTACAGGCTAAGATTGAGTTTATTTTTTCCATCTCTGTGCTCTAAACACATAGTAATGAAAAGCAGATTTATAATTAAATACATGGAACCAATAAAATTAAGACTAATACCCCTTTAGGCCAAAAATGAAACAGAATTAGAGATGAGACATTAACTATGAGAAAAGGAGAGAACATCAAAGTTGTGACTTCTATTGTGCTAAGTCCATTCAAGTTGGGAAAAGGAAATACCCAGCTCATAAGACAGGGATCTCAGCTGAATTTTCCAGGTCCCTCACCAAAATACATGTGAATTCTCTTCTGCAATATGGAGCTTTTAAGCTTTAAGAGAAACCAAAGGAAGTTCCCTGTAAGGATCCACTGAACAGTGACCCCAAGATCTTTGCTCTGACCTGTTACAGAATTCCAAAAAGACAAAGGAGACAAAATGGGAATCAAAATAATTTACTACCTGTACACCTGACCCGGATGATCTCATGTCCTGGACAAGGAAATGTTTTGGGTTTTACATATTTTCTGAAGTGGAGTGGTCTTTCTAGTGACATGAAGAGGGGAAGGCAAGGTTACACAAGCAGACAAAAAGCAAATTAGTTACTTGGGCATGGTGGCTCATGCCTGTCATCCCGGCACTTGGGAGGTAGAGGCAGGAGGATTGCTAAGTTCAAGGCTTGCCTGGGCTAGTAGTGAGCTCAGAGCTAGCCTGAACTGCAAAGTGAGACCCTGTCTCAAAAAAAAAAGCAGATTAGTTACATCTCGTACATGACAGTTTTGTTTCTTACAAATCTTTGGAGAACAGGGTACTGTTCCAGACATAGTTGCCAGTCTCATCTACATCTTCTGAGGGCATACATTGCTTAAAGGTTGTAAAGAATTAATTTATAGGAATGTAACTGTCTGCCTTATGAAGGGGAGTGTCAGCCATGAAGAAAGGCAGTTTCCTGAGTAACCAGGACTTCAGTAGGTACAGGAAAGCAGGGAAGAACCTGAGTGCTGAGGTGCTGACTGCTTTCAGTTAGCAGAACTATTTTCTTTTAAATTCTGCATAAGGCCTTTTTCCAGGCGGTGGGTAGCCAGTTGAGCAAACCAACAACCTTATTAGGAAACAGCAATGTAGAAAGAAAGAAAGCACTTTGGCACAAGAACCACAATCTAAAATCTTAAAATGCATGATACAAATTAATTAATAAAATTATCTATAGCCTAAACATGCCAGGATATAGGTTCGTGAAACAAAAAACATTCTTCAATAGGCCTTTTAGGCAAAGCCCCTTAACCTTCCATTGAGGATTCCTCAGGAAAACAGAAGAGCAGAATCCAAACTAATGTCCCAAACTAACAGTTTGGGAGAGAACACAGCGCCCCCCAAATTGGAAGCTGTGTCCTACCCTGGAAGAGGCTCCCATCCAGACCTCCATCCAACATACTAGCAACTTCTCTCCTCTCTAGGGATAGGAAGTCTGTTGCTGACAACAAAAAAAGCCTCAAGGAGTCCCCAGGCTTTCACTCAGCAGGCTGTGAAATGAATACACACCTGGAGTTTGTTGGAGACAAGCAAAAGTTCATTGCCCCAAGAATGACCTGGAATTGTTTCCAAAGAGGTCAGCCTAGAACAAAGGCCAGTTAGAGCCTTAAATTGGGAAGAGGAAATGTGGTTACAGAGGCAAAGTGTTTATGGTACATATACCTTATTTAGACATAAGAAGCACAGGGGTTACATGATTGGATAAGGGGCTACATAGGGGTTACTTATAGGCCAGAAAGATACTGATGGCACCTTACATTTCAGGTAAGAGCATACATGTAGCAAAAGGCTATCGAACACATGATTCAGCAGTAAATGTAACAAAGACTGTAAGGCTTGAGAGTCTGGTGAGTCCACTTAAGAGGAAAGGGGGAGGTCAGTTCCTAGGACTTTCCTAAGAGCCAGGCCAGCTGGTTTGCAAGGGAAAGCTTAACAAATTCATCTCCTCCATCACTGCTACCAAGAGTCTAGGAGAGGTGAAGAGAGAGATCCTGCCCCAGTGTTGGTCCAAGCATGAAAAGCCTCTTCTTTTTGCAAAAATCCAGTGTCACTGGGCCAGAGGGTTAGCTCAGTGGTTCCGGCGCCTGCCTCGCAAGCGCAAGGTCCTGAGTTCAATCCCCGGTAACCACATATAATGCTGGGCATTGAGACACGCCCACCAACAATCAACACCGCATACCACAATGCCGGACGTGGTGGCTCACGCCTGTCACCCCAGCACTCGGGAGGCAGAGACAGGAGGATTGCTGAGTTCGCGGCGGCTTGCCTGGGCACCATAGTGAGCTCAGGGCCAGCCTGAACTACAAAGCGAGACCCTGTCTCAAAAAAAAGAAAAAAAAAAATCCAGTGTCACAGTATTGTGTTAGATTTTCTGTGCCTAGCTCAGGGCGACCTTTTTGGATAACGCCATGTAATTTCTCATTCCATGAAATTCACAATCTGACAATTTCTGACAATTATATACTATAAATTATGTGCACAGACGTAAGGAGGCGACCCCTATCAGTAAAGTGGTGACCAACATGAGTACACAAGTATTAAAGATGACTGAAAGACAGTATACTTACAATCAATTTATGTATGTATATTTAAAATTACATAAACATATTAATTTTTAAATCCCACACTTCACATTCCTATTATATACACATAATATAAAATTCCTCATATATATATTGGTATGTAAATATAATCCCAATTTTTAAAAAATTTATAGAGAGTTTTGTCTAATTTAGAAATATTAACTATTAGAAATGTTGATAAAAGTGAACTGTTCAATTATAATTTTCATTTAACAAACTTATTTACATGTAAATACTTCCATAGTATACTACATAAAATAATGAAAAATTGTGCCCTTTCCACTTCTGTGTCATGACACAAATACTTTCAAACCTTTCCTACACCTTTTGCCATCACAGTTTTCACTGACTTACAGCCAATTTTGTCAAGCTACAATCTTACCTATCACCTTCAATTTTATCTTTGTTAATCTCTTGATTCTAAAAAGTTTGTCTTAAAGTTATCTTCATGGGACCTTGTCACATTCTTAAAGGAAAGAAAACATTTAAATCAGGGGTTTAAGAATTGTACTTACCTGAGCTGGTTATGTTCCTTGCCACCAAATCTTTTCTGTTCCTCCTCTGATGTCACTCCTAAGCCTGGGCAATAGACACATGCATGCATTTAGTTAGAATAAACTACTTAGAACGATGAGTGGGACAGTCTATGACATTACAAAGTAAAAATTAAGTTTTATTTTTACTACACCAGTTAAGAATTTAAATTAAGGGCTTAGCTTAAGATTTAGCTCAGTGGTTCCGGCACCTGCCTTGCAAGCGCAAGGCCCTGAGTTCGATCCCGGTAACCACATACAATGCTGGCCGCGGTGACTCATGCCCACCAGCCATCAATACCCCATAGCACGGTGCCGGGTGTGGTGGCTCACACCTGTAATCTCAGCACTCAGGAGGCAGAGACAGGAGGATTGCTGAGTTCCAGGCTTGTCTGGGTTACACAGCGAGACCCTGTCTCAAAAAAAAAAAAAGAAAGAAAGAAAGAATTTAAATTAAGCCTAATCTTTAGATGAGTCTTTATTTCTTTAGGTGATGCTTTTAATTATCCAAGACTTCAACAAATCATCTGGAGAAACACTGAGTGCCACTAGGTTCAAGTCATACAAATATGACAAAGGTCCACAAGTTTACCTACTTAGTGTAACTCAACAAACCTTCAAAAACAAAAAGTAAGAATGCCACCATAAATCCACCCTGCACACCATTCTGTGCCTCATAATAGTAACTTTAAACAACCTGCAAGGAGTATTGTTTATCTTTCATAGTTCTCAAAATTTCCACTACTTTTCATACCTTTATCTGTGAATATCCCGTTCCTTATATCTGAAGTGTTTGCACTATTCTAACAAATTTCTATTTTTCTTTTAAGACATAATCTGCTACGTGTAGTCTTTCTTGATTATGTCTATCTTTCCTCAGATAAACAGGGGTCTCTCTCCTCAGGTCTACCTTAGTACTCCATCAACCATTTTACTGTACCTTTAGCACCTGAGATATAAAGTATTTCTGTACATTTCTTCTTCTCCTGGACTAGAAGGAACAATCTTTTAAGTCATCTTTGCATATGGAGTCTTTGTTTTATTCAATCATCATTGGTTGATTTCCTCTAAGTGCTAGATACTGGGATTTTAAGAGTGTCAATCTTAAAATCCCAAAAAGCAGCAATGGCTTTTCTAGAGGGAATGCTGGAGCTGAAACTTAAGACAGTGAGATCTGCGAGATGGAGGAAAGCTAAGGGCGAAAGCGTCAAAAGAAGTGGCACCAGGGCCGGAGGGTTAGCTCAGTGGTTCCAGCGCCTGCCTCAAAAGCGCAAGGTCCTGAGTTCAATCCCCGGTGACCACATATAGTGCTGGGCATGGAGACTCACGCCCACCAGCCATCAATACCACATACCACAGCGCCGGGCGTGGTGGCTCACGCCTGTCATCCCAGCACACGGGAGGCAGAGACAGGAGGATTGCTGAGTTCGAGGCTTGCCTGGGCTCCATAGTGAGCTCAGGGCCAGCCTGAACTACAAAGCGAGACCCTGTCTCAAAAAAAAAAAAAAAAAAAAAAGAAGTGGCACCATAGGAAAAGAAGAATGGCATGGGGTGTCTGTGCTTGTCTAAAGCAATGGATTGGTGAGAAGGACATCACCAGCAGTTTGATAATGCCAGAGAAGGAGCATAAATATGAAAGGACTAAAAATGGAAAGGCGGAGGTCAGATTATTAAATGCTTATTTGTAATCTTATGATGCTTGCATTTTAAAGCTTCAAAGAGTTGCTCATGGTCACATTTGCACAGCAGGTAATAGGTATTTGTAAATATTATGTGTGAAAGTGAGGGGCATGAGAAGAAACAGAGGCAGACTAGTTAGGAGAAGGCAGTAATGCAAGGTAAAGATCACACAGGCCTTATCTGAGCGAATCTTTCCAGACACATTTAGGGTATGAAATTATCAGTGCCAAGAAGACTTAGTAAATGAATAAATGTACACACCAGGGTCCCTGAAGGAATGAACTCTGCTCACTTGATAGAGCAATAATATACAATAAGAAAGGGCCTTGCCT
Source organism: Thryonomys swinderianus (assembly GCA_004025085.1). NCBI lineage: Eukaryota > Metazoa > Chordata > Mammalia > Rodentia > Thryonomyidae > Thryonomys > Thryonomys swinderianus. Next base: position 1,754 of record PVIC010040082.1, on the reverse strand, counting down.
TGCCTCCATTTTTCCTTCCATGCCAAGGCGGTCTCTTCAAACTCTCCAGAGAGCCACTGCGCGGTGACTACGCACTTCCTGCCCTGAGTTGCGCATGCGCTGACGTCCTGCGTCAGTTTTACGACCGTTGAGCGTCGTTTAAATTCGTTGACCGTTCTTTATGTCTGTTGAGCGCCCCTTTCGTTCCTCGAGCATCCCGCGTCAGTCCGTTGGCGTGCGCACCCCGTTGTCCCAGGTTGGCGTCTGCAGGCTTCCGGCTGCCAGCCCTCTGAGCCGGCAGAGTGGAAAAGACGCCTCTTTCCGCCTCACCTCGGTGGGAGACGCCGCAGTGACTGGAGCCGCGCAGCGCGGAACTGAGGATCTGGAGCCGGGGCTCGGAACAGGCGTCTGGTACCTCGGAAGAGAGCAAGCCGGCGCTGAGGGGAAGGTGAGGCGCAGAGAGGTTAACCCCCCACCCCACCCTGAGTCAGTACGATAGAGCCAGCATTTGAACGCAGGCTTTGGAGCCAGGAGTCCTTTCAGGCCCAAGTGCCCAGCAGCCTCCCGTGTTACCACCAAGGCGGATGCAAAAGGTTGGCCTCACCTGTGCTTGGTTCCTCTAGAAGAAATCAAAAACAATGAGTGTCTTTCGGGTGTTTTCTCAGGTTGAAGATTATACAGCAGGTTCTCTGCCTGGCCGAGAGGTATAGAAGCCATTTCCTCTGTTCCTGAGAGAAGCACGGTCATGTCAGAAGACTCAGGGAGACCCAGATGGTGAAGAGCTACAGTCTGTAACCAGCAGATGCCAAGAAGTTGGGGTCTGGCAACACCTCGGCCAGATCTATGCAGTTGGGGAAGCAGAACACAAATCAGTTAAGTCTCCTCTGTTTTTCCACTGGATCCCAGCTCCTGAGGCCCGAACAGCCTTCTGGGGGCTGCACACCCACCTCTCTTCTCCCAGGCTTTTGTGGGCTGGAAACTGTGACTGTGGGTACACTGAGGAGCAGGGACATGTCAATGGAACAAACTCCTGTCCCATCCCAAAGTCAGTGATCTGCACCTTTCCCCTCCGTTTCCCTTCAGCTCCTCTAGACACAGGATGGCAAGGTGACGACACATGCCAGGTTCCTTATCCTGCAGAAGTACCTGTGTTGAATCAGAAGGAAGTGTCCCAGGATTTTGTGGGCTTCAGGTAGCTCCCTGTGGTACTTTGGGCTTGTCTTCTCTGTCTGCCAGGGTCAACTGGTCCAGGCAAGTGTGGCAAACCACAGCTGAGGTGTGCTGTCCTTCCTCCTCATCAAGCCTGTTAAGGCCACCTGGCCCGTCCTCCATTACCAGGAAGTCCACGCGCATCCACGACTGGGTTGTTTGTCCTGGATCTATACTGAAAACAGGGGGGACGCATAGGAAATGTCCACTTATACCAGACCTTATGCTTAGCTGTGGTCTGTACTTCCCTCCTGCAGTATATCTCCCACCCCACTCTTCCTGTCCATGTGAAACTGTTTGCTTTCACCGGGAACCATCCCTCTTCTTCCTAAAGTTATGACTTGGCAATTGAAAATGTGGTCATCAAGACACAGAAAACACACAGGAAGCACCACTGGACAAGCCCCCTCCCCCATCCCAGTCGTCTGGGTCTCTGCTGTCCACTATCTAATTGATGTCACCTATCTGGATGACCCCAAGGTCTCTTCTAGGCCAGCAGGCAAAGGCAGCACAGGGCTACCAGGTAGGCTGTGGTCTTCCTCTCCATTCCATATTGCATCCCACTG
>PVIC010040081.1:0-16798 GCA_004025085.1 Thryonomys swinderianus | reverse complement strand
TTTTTTTTTTTTTTTTTTTTTTTTTTTTTTTGAGACAGGGTCTCGCTTTGTAGTTCAGGCTGGCTCTGAGCTCACTATGTAGTCCAGGCAAGCCTCGAACTCAGCAATCCTCCTGTCTCTGCCTCCCAAGTGCTGGGATTACAGGCGTGAGCCACCACGCCCGGCACTGTGGTATGTGGTATTGATTGCTGGTGGGCGTGAGTCTCCATGCCCAGCATTGTATGTGGTTACCAGAGATCGAACTCAGGACCTTGCGCTTGCGAGGCAGGTACCGGAACCACTGAGCTAACCCTCCGTCCCAACCATTTAATTCTTTTAAGTAACATATTACTGACAGAATTTCAGTTAAAAATATGAGTAAATGTGTATTTACTTAATTTTTCTCCACCATTATAGAATTAAAAAAAAAAAGATCTTGAAGTATGAAATAACCTTACTCTCCAAGTAACCAATGGGGGCAGGGTTTCATTATCAATAAATAAAACAGATCCAATCCCAAATAGCATATTTCAATTTATTTAAACTACCGTGTAAAGCAAGATTGTAATATTATTTACACACACACACACACACATTACCAAGAGCCATTGGGTGTAAGGATGAAAGTTTCCTCAATAAAATGATTATACTCATAAATCACAGGCTTTACAAACTCAATTGCCCCTTTGGAATGTTTAAACAGATATGTGCATGATCCATTCCATAACTACTTTCTCATTTTGATCAGACCAGCTCAGGCTATATTATAGTAAAAACAGAGCCCTAAATTTACTTCTTTAGTATGGTAATGACATGTGGGATATCCAATCCAGTTTCATTTCAGATACGTATTTAGTTTGATATAACTAACAGTAATGGAAATTGGGAGAGCAATAAATGAATGAGTTAGAATCATTATTTCTGATGCAATATTTTGTGTGCCTATGAAATATTCAATATTTTAATTTCTGCCACATCTACAACATTCGATATTTTCCGAGTGGTAATAAACTGAAATTCCACTAAGACACTGAATCCATATCAACACCTAAGATTTAAATAATGTCTATGTGATAAACTCTCTATCCTGTATAGCCCAGTGTCTATAAACTAAGTGAAAACTATTCTGCATCCCAAATAATACCTAAAATGAAAACAGGGACATGGGTCAGAAATATAGCTCAGCGGTTCTAGCTTCTGTCTGGCAAGCACAAGGTTCGGAGTTTGATCGCTCCTCAATACCATATACCACACTGCCAGGCATGGTGGCTCACACCTATAATCCCAGCACTCGGGAGCAAGAGACAGGAGAATTGTTGTGAGTTTGAGGGTGGCCTGAGGCTACATAGCGAGTTCAGGATCAGCCTGAACTACAAAGCAAAATCCTATCAAGAAAGAAAGAAGAAAGAAAGAAAAGGAAGGAAGGAAATGAAAGAAAGAGAAAGAAAGAAGAAAGAAAGAAAAGGAAGGAAGGAAATGAAAGAAAGAGAAAGAAAGAAAGGAAGGGAAGAGAATGGAAAGGAAAGGAGAGGAAAGAAAAGAAAGAAATAAACAAGAGGGACAGCTAAATCAAAGAATATTATCTGGGAAGAATAATGAATGATATACAGCAATTACTCTAATATGTATTTTCATATTCCCAATAATAATAATAAAAAAAACTAGAGCCGGGTGTGGTGGCTCACGCCTGTAATCCCAGCACTCGGGAGGCAGAGACAGAAGGATTGCTGAGATGGAGGCTTGCCTGGGCTACATAGTGAGCTCAGGCCCAGCCCAAACTACAAAGCGAAACCCTGTCTCAAAAAAAAGAAAAAAAACAACAACAAAAAAAACTAGAAAGTTGGAAATCTATGTAAATACTGCATATACATTCGGTGTGGCATTTGAATAACTTTAAGAACTCCACCTAAGGTTTATTTAGTTTTCTACAATGTTCTCACCTATTTTTTCCATGTTTGTTTACAGCCCAACTCCAACTACATTACATGTTAATTTATAAAATCTATTCTCAAGAAGAGATAATCAAGAAAACTATCTCTTGGGGCTGGAGATTTAGCTCAGTGGTTCCAGTGCCTGCCTTGCAAGCACAAGGTCCTGAGTTCAATCCTGGTAACCATATACAATGCTGGGCATGGTGACTCATGCCCACCAGCAGTCAATACCACATACCACAATGCCAGACGTGGTGGTTCACACCTGTAATCCCAGCATTCAGGAGGCAGAGACAGGAGGATTGCTGAGTTTGAGGCTTGCCTGGGCTAGATAGTGAACTCAGGGCCAGCCTGAACTACAAAGCGAGACCCTGTCTCAAAACAAAAAACAAAACAAAACAAAAACCACTATCTCTCAGGATATTAACCAATACTGATATTTAGCATAGGAGTTTGATCCTAACATACTTCACTTTTAAAATACCTATAAAAAGATTCATTCTGTTTTTCCTACTAATTAATTCAATAACATCATTGTCAAAATTAACTTTCTTTTTTTTTTTTGTGACAGGGTCTCGCTTTGTAGTTTGGGCTGGCTCTGAGCTCACTATGTAGCCTAGGCAAGCTTCGAACTCAGCAATCCTCCTGCCTCTGCTTCCCAAGTGCTGGGATTACAGGCATGAGCCACCACACCTGGCATTAACTTTCTAATTTTGAAAGTAATTTTAACTTTGTTATCAAATGCTTTCACAACATGTGCTGTCTTCAGTGCAGTATTATTGAATGAAAATGGTCTTGCTCTCATTATGCAATAAGATTATTGATTTTGACAAAGCTTGTCATTTGATATATCAATTTATAATTTATAATAAAACATCTTTTGCTAAAGTAGATATATCAAAAGAGTAGTGATTTGTTTTCCTAAAATTGTGTCCTTAGACAATTGTATTGCTGTATAAAATGTACAAGAGATATGAGAGATAATACTAAAATCACTTTCTATCATAGAATGTAAACTGTAACTTTGATATGTGAATTTTGAATACATTATAGCAACTAATAACAGGATCAAAATTTAAATGGTATCTTCAGGAGCTGGGGAAATGAGGGTATGAAAATAGAGCACCTTTTTTAAGTGTTCTATTGTCCACCAGTTATGTTAAATAGGTAATTTTTAGTCATGTCCCATACAGATAGTCCCCAAATGGCCTTAAATTTATTAATCCAGCGCCTGAACATTAGCTTAATATTTGTTGGCTCTTTTCAGATTTGTTCCATTTGTGTTTCCTCCTATCCCAAGTTGAATTAACATATACACTTATGTACTATGTTGTGTAGGTTACTCTCCTCTCGTTGCTGAGACAAAATACCTAACCCCAAAGTTAAAAAGGAAAAGCCTTTATTCAGTTTATACTTAGTAGACATTTTGACCTATAATCCCCTAACTCTCCAAAGGCAGAAATGACAAACAGGTTTGCCAGAGGAGGAACAACATGGCATGTATAAGGTAGCAAAGGTAATAAAAGGGTTTCTGCCCTTAACCCTGGTGTCACATATTCTAGATTCAACGACCTCTGGAAAAGAAAGTCTCCCTTCATTTGCATGAGGCTTTGGGGGACATCTAAAAAATAATCATAACATAGGTATATACAGAGAGTTGCTACATGTTTTTATGTCTTTTACATTTCATTCAATGTAGCCAGCTTTATAAGAGAGGGAAGAGTTTATGAAATGTATAATAAGGGTAGCTGTTTAGATAGTGGGACTAGATATGAGATACGAATTCCTAACTCCACATCAGCTCTATAAAGTTAATTATGCAGAACAATGCTTATTCACACAAATATGAAATGGATATCTCATTTACCTAGGTACATCTTTCTGCTACAACAAATCTGTTCTACAGAGACTCCTGTTTCCCTTCTTCCTCACACAGGTCAGAATGCTTTCAGATTTGTGCTGCGTTGTTTAGATGCAGTGTTGGAGGATGACATGGGCTTATTTTTGTTGAGCACATAGTAAGGAAGATGAATATACACTTGAATTTGACTTTAATGTAGTCACATGCCAAAATCTGGCTAGCAGTGCAACTCAGCTTTTCAGAAACTGCTTGCCATGAAACTTGGACGCCGTAATATTCACATAAATATTTCCAAGCAATATAATGTCTGTGGAAACTCATAAATTTAAAATTCACTCAGATTTTTATTTAAGGGACTGATGCTTTGTATTCCCTTCTTTGACTTTCTGAATTATATGTCTTGGTTGACAGAACAGCCGCCGTGTTCCTCTGTTGGCACCCTGATTTCCACTTTTACTTTGGTGACTCGTGTAAGTGTTCAATGTACTGTCAACTTTATATTATGTAATGGATTGGTTATGGGTAAAATAAAATTTAAATTTCTCTATATTCAAATTCACTAAGTCATGCTATTTTTCTTTCCAATGACAAAAAATGAAAGGTACCTGATGGAAAATGTCTTAAAGAACTAAATTGCATGTTATACATATGTAATTACATATGTAAATTTAATTCAAAGAATACAAAAATATATAGCCTTTACAATACTTTTATGCATGTGTTTTGCATGTTACATAAAGCATGTGATGTCCTTTGCGTATGACACAATATTATTATTAATCAGAAATCCACTTCCTCTCCAGCCTAGTTCCTTTCCCAACAATCTCATGTCTATTCCTTTACCTTTCTGTACAAATCTTTAGAGCTTCCTAAAATGTTCTGTTTTATTTCATATCAAAAAGCTATCCACAATACTGTTCTGTAAATACAACACTTTCTTTCATTTACTTTAAATTTGAATAACAGAATTTAGAATGAGTACTGTACCTTTCTGCAAATGTATTCACTGCCCTGAATGAGTCAGTTTCCTCAGGATTTAGTCATCTTCATGGACATAGCTTCATGCCTGGACTTGACCCGTGGCACTGAAAATTGTTTTCCTGAGTTCTCCAACATACATAGCCTCCTCTGTTGTCATCTGCAGCAATCACTATGGAGCAGGGTTCAGAGGCTCACACCGAGACTGTGAGGCACACAGTTACCACAGAGACTCCTGAGAGATTTGGGAGAACTCTTCTGCTTTTATTGAGGGTTACATATACTCAGGTAGAGAACAAAGAGAAGGTGTGGCTACAATGTGGTTAGTTCTGATTGGTTGGGTAGTATAGCCCAGTTGAAACTTTGTTGTGATGTTATTTTCTAAATTGGCTCTGGGTGTGTGGGGCAATGGCCTAGAAGGATTCCTGGTGCAATGTGATCCACAGGGCACAGTCCAGTAGCCTGAGGATCCTGGGTGCTACTGCCATCACCTGTGGCTTCTGAAGCTTTGTGACGCCTGTAGGAGCCAGCCCACTAGCTTTCCCCACCCAGGTGCCACTTGTGGGGACCCACAGTCTGTCTTCCTTGACCATGGGGGAGGGGGCAAGGATGAGTACCTAATACATCTAGATCTTAGAGAAGTGAAGGAGTCACGACCAAGGGGGAGCAGGAGTTATCCCGCCAGCTATAGGTAAGTCATTACACATGGGAGAGAGCGTGCTCGACTCCCTTACGGGCTCTCAGTGTGCTAGGAGATGTATGTGTGGGGCCTTTAACTCAGCCAGGCTTGAATGTCCCTTGTCCTTAAAGTCAATGACTATATTTCATTTACTTCTTAGTTTAGTAATATAGCAACTTACATTTTTGAAGCATTACTAAGTAAAAAGCAGAACATTTCAGGGTTTTATGGAAACATTCAAAAGAAATCAACAAAGCTCATAATAAGGAATAAAACAGAGGAATAGTTCCTTCTCAGTTTAAAAGCACATATTGGACAGTCATTGGTGCTGAGAATAGTGGGATTTGGGTTTTTTTGTTTGTTTTTTTCTTTGAGGCAGGGTCTCACTTTGTGGTTCAGGCTGGCCCTGAACTCACTATGTAGACCAGGCAAGCCTTAAACTCAGCAACCCTCTTGCCTCTGACTCCCAAGTGCTGGGATTACAGGCATGAGCTACCTTGCCTGGCAAATAGTGGTGGTTTTTTTTTAATAGAAGCTAATGAAACTTCTTGATTTTTATATCTTGCCAGATACCAAAAAATAAATATATTATAAAACAAGAACAAAAACAGAACACTTGAAGTACATTGATTAAGGATTTAAATATAAATCCTGAACCTAAGAAAATATAGAGGGAAATATGCAGAAAATAATTTAGGGCATCGGCATAAGCAAAGATTATACACAACTTGAAAAGTTCATGCAACAAAAACAAAATAGGATTTCATTGAACTAAGCAAACTTCTTTGTTCAAAGGAAACAATGACCAAATTGAATCTGCAGAATAAGAAATATATTTGGAAACTGCATCAAATGAGTTTCTCATCTACACAAGGCATTACAAAACTCAGTAGCAAAACCAACTGAACAGAATCTTAATGACAAACAATTTAAAACACCAATAGTCTTAAATCTGTATTTCTTTAAAAAAGACATACAAACAGGCAAGCTCATGAAAACATGTTCAACACCATTAGCCATCAGAAATTCATCTCACTTTAACATTAATGGTTATCAAAAAACTAACCTAACAAGTGTTGTTGTGTGTGTTTAGAAAAACAACACTTGCACCCCATTGGGTATTCCTGCTATGGAAAATTTTATAGAAGCTGTATAAAAAAACAACAATAAACAACTATCAGGTGATGTGGCAATGTCATTATCAAAATGGAAAACATATACCAAAATAAATGAAATAAGCATGCCAAAGATAACTTTTTAGTTGTATTTTTACTGGAGTACTGTTCAAAATAGCCAAGAATAAGTGTGTGTCACCTGACGAATGGATAAAATACTATGGTACATATCTGTAGTGGCACGTTAGTCATAAAACAAATGCAATCTTCCTATAACCAACAACAAAATGGCTGAAAATGAACATCATTTGCTAAGGGAAATAAGCCAGGCACAGAAACACTATATCATCTCACTTATATGTGGAATATATTTTCAAAAATTAATTCCACGGAAGTTGAGAGCAGAACGGTGAGAGCTAACAGAAAAGAAGGGAGGTGGGGAAATTCTGCTTCTTGTCTTGAACCTCACAGTTCTTAAACACAGTGCAGCCCAGCGCATGTACCTTTAGTCTTTTATTGACCTCAAACCAAGACTCCAGCTCTTTGTTACCAAACATTCTGAATGAGCGGTCTAAGCACTTTTGCTCGGTTGTTTGGCTCTTCGCATCCCCTTAACAACTTTCCTCCATCTCATCTAACCTTTTTAAGTGTCTTCTTTGATCTCTCTCCTGGGGCACAGACTCAAGAGCCTGCTTCTTCTCCTGTGGACATTCACTCTGGTGAAGCTTGTCTATAAGCACGAAATAGTTCTGTTTGTGATTTACAATTTCCATTTCAAAGAAATGCCTTTCTAATATCTTCTACACAGAGTGCTAATTTATTGCGAATATCATTGGGTTCCCATTGTTCATCAGCAATCTACTTTTCACATATTTTAACCTCTCAAATTTAATTGTCATGTGATTCTTTCCCTGGCAGTAATTTACAAGGCAGATTTATCTTTTTTTCATAGATACTTAGTATACAGTGGAATAGCATATTTCTTTCTCTTCAGTTTTTCTTTTGCTGGCATAATGCTACATTATCTATTAATTATACACTTTATAGTAATTACAGTCCTCTGAGGAACTTCAACCTGCTTGTTTCATGATGATACATTTTGTTCTGCATCTCTTAAATTATAAAATGAAATGCTCACTTGTTTCCAAGTTTAGTTTCTTCAATTTGAAATTTGTCAGGAGGTGTAACTCTAGGGAACAATTCATTTTTTTTCTCCAAAATGATATATATATCTAGACATTGCTGTTAAAAATTAGGACATTATTAAGTAGGATAAAAATAATTGTATTATCTCTCCACGTGGAATAAAAGCATATTTGAGAATCTGTGTTCATCAGTTTTCTTCAAATACTCTTTCCAGGTATTTTACAGTATCTTGTAACCATTTCTTATCCAGAAACTATCTTAAGGTTAATAATTATATGATTGCTCCATGATTTTATGTTAGGTGACATTTACATCTGAGATTTTTATGTATATATATATATATTTTTTTCTCCCCTAGCAGCATGTTCTTTAATAGTTCTTTGTCACTTTTCAATCTGGTGACAGTTTCTTGGTGTTAAACTCTTTTGGAAGACAGCAGGACTATGCTGTACCCTTCTACTTGTTGTTTTGAAAGGAACAAATTAAGGTTCATTAGGAAGACTAATAAAATTAATGGAACAAAGTGATGGCCATAGATGAATACATTTGAATAATAAAATATTCTGTTTTTTATTCCATTACTGGTTGTTTATAAAGGCATTTTTTGGTAGTAGTTTTAGGTAATTTAACACATCCTGGCTAAAACAGAACTAAGAAGTAGGACTTGGGAGAGAACAAAACCCTGAGGAAAAGTTTAGATTGGCTTGATAAAGAATCTTTGCAAAATGTTTGGGTAGTAGCAGAAAACATCATACTTGAATGTGCCTAAAGGCAAAGTCAACACGCATCACAATAGTCACGTGATTTGGCAATGCCATGTGGATACAATTCCCAATCTCACTTCAGGCTGTTACTCAAAAGTTGACATGATCCAGCTAAGAGGTCCATGCACAAAATAGGAGTTATATTCCATTTAAAGTAGATATACAGAAGTGGGCTTATATTTAATTATATGCCATGAAGAAACTTTTCAAATTTGAATGGATAAATGTAGGTTCATAAATACTATATTCCTTTGAAAACATGAAGAAAATGGTTTTTTCCTTAAACTATTGTATCTTTACGATTCATAAGTACCTTATCTTTTAGGCAAATTATGCACAATCCATAGCAAGATCGTGATTCCTCTTTATTTCAACCTAAATTTAAATTGCAATCATTTGTGTCCTTGCGTGGATGTTGTGCGTATGTGTGTAGCTTTGTATGTAACCTCACAGTGCTGTCATGCAAGAGTGAATGGCCCCATTTTGCAGGTAAGCTAGCTAAATATGAAGCACAAAAAGGCTTACACAAACAGCCACGTGGAAAGGCAGAATTTAACTTTAGCTCTAGTAACGTCACAATTTGTATATTTTCTGAAGAAAATTCCTGTCATTCTGTGGCGGCACTGATACTTGAATAAATTACGCGTTTTCTAAAATAAAAGATGAGCTCTTTCAGACAAGCTGAGCAGGCTTACTCCAGGCCTGACAGCTGTGGCTTTCGGAGCCGCCGGCCCCCGTGACGGTACGCTCTGCGACCAGGAGGGAAGCAGCCGTGACGCAGAAGCTTTCTCCTAGAGCTTAGTGGAGCCAGGAGACGTTCTCGCAGAGAATGAAAATCCAGTGTGACTTACAATGAGAGCCCTGATGTTCTACACATCGCCGAATAGTGAGAGGGTTTTTCTTCCATTTTTGGTTCCAGAGTAGTTATTAGAATTCCTTCTGGCATTCTTTTTTTCGTATGTTGGATTGTTTTTCTATGACTTATTTTTTTTCTTTCTTTTCAACTAATTATGTTGGTAGGAGAAAAATACATCATTAAAATTAACTTGTAATAAGTTCTGTCAACCTTGTATTATAATTTTTAGTAGTTCTTATTGAAAAAAAATGTTAAATGACACCAGTGACCAGGAAATTTGAGGAGACAATTGCTTAGACAAATGTAATATGTACACATACTTACATAGACATTGTAACATGCATATACACATAACGTGTGCACACATTTTGGTAAAATAGCAAAAATAAAATAAAGATTCATTATAGGTATAGTTTTATGTGTTATGCATGAAAATGTATTTTCAGTATCAATACATATAGAAATTTGAATGTAAGAAAAATAGAATCATCTTGAATTTCATTTTATTTTAAAATACTTCATCCTTAAACTAGTTGGAATACACAAAAAAATTATAGAGGATTACTTTATTTCTCATCTCATTTCACTCACTACCATCTGTTTATGTTACCATGGTTCTACTGTGACACTCATTAACATGACTTCAGCCATGATTCTAAACTCCAAGATTTTTCTATTTTGGATTTAAATATCCAAAACGTATCCATTTCTGTTTTTAATTTAAATGTCTATGAATACCGATTTTGTTTTTTTAACATTTTCTTCTGTTGATACTATGGAGCATTTAGTCCATTTAGACTCATGTCTTCTTAGCCTCTTCTGATCAATATTTATGGTTATTGTTTATTGATTGGCTGATGATAGTTTTGAGGAGTGTCACTCAGATGTTGTGCAGAATGGTCTTCAGGTTTTCTCTGCCTAATGTTTTCCTTCAGTTATAGTAGGCCATAGCATTTTGGAACAGAATACCATTGACATGAAATTCTTCCTGATTGTGTCATATCAGGGATAAAGGTCACTTACTGTTGATCCAACCTGGTCACTTACCCCAAGAAATGTTTGTCAGCTCAGAGTTACTTCAAACCCTACTTTACCACACCTTTCTATATACAGTTATTTGATGAAAGCCTCCGAGAATCGCCTGCATAAACTGGTTTGCATCTACAGGAAGGTGACTTTTATTAGTACCTACTTGCAATACACAATGATTACAAGCCTAACGAGGAAATTTTACATATGTAAAAATATCTTAATTTTTCCATGGCCTTATCTTCCCTCTTTCCCCCCTCCCTCCACCTCTTGGTCTTCTTCCTTTTTATAAAATATCTGTCTTCCTGTTTCCTATTATTTATATTTTATTTTAATTTTTGAAACGTACTCTTCTCCATTTATGTATTTCAATAGGAATACACTCATTCAATATTCATTTTACTTTGGTTTTATAATGGAGTTCATTATAAATGCTATTAGAAATATATGTTCTTTATTTTATTGTTCAAGGGACTTCAGTTTCACCTTTTAGAAGATATTTCAGTGTTGAGATGCTTTGTGTTTTTATTCTTTAATATTTTTAAACTTTTGTGTTATTTTAAGATGCCTCTCATGTAATAATAATTCCCTGTCAATTGTAAATTCAGTGATCCAGAAAGAACCTTGATTCTTTTTCTCAGAGAATTGTTTGGAGTAAATCCTTCAGAAATGGCTCACTGTTTAAAAATATTCCAGGTCCTTTTTTGCTTGAACAGAGTTGGATGAAACAAACCAAAAGTGGTGCCAAAAGTTTATTTGAAAGGTGAGGGATGAAAGTTAAGGGAAGAAATAACTCTGTAGAGCAAACTTGGACCAAATAAAGGGAGGAAAAGATAAAAGCAAAATACACTGTTCATGGAGAGGCAAAGGGGGCTTCTACGGGGAGTCATTACAGCAAGTTTCCAGGGAGTCTCATCTTTTTCATTTGCCCTCATCTGTGGGAATCTACGACAAGTTCAACATATTGTGTGCTGGAAATTCTTTGGTACTCTCCTGGGATATTGCAATTAATAGGTCTCAATTATTTCCTCTCTCAGCTTTGCCACATTCTATCTTCTTTATCAGAATGATCTCAGAACCCAAGTTTTATGGATTGCTTGTTCTAATTGCTAGTAGACTTTCCAAACCTTTTCATAATCTTCTCTGCAGATATTTTTATATATGACAGCAAACCAAATCACTGGTTAACCTGAAACTGTAATTAGAAGAAGAAAAATTATATTAGAAACATACAGTGAACAGTAAAATTAATATTTTTATTAAGATTTAAATTCTTTTTTTTTTTTGAGACAGGGTCTCACTTTGTAGTTCAGGCTGGCCCTGAGCTCACTATGTATCCCAGGCAAGCCTCGAACTCAGCAATCCTCCTGTCTCTGCCTCCCGAGTGCTGGGATGACAGGTGTGAGCCACCACGCCTGGCAAGATTTAAATTCTGACTAATAAAGACATTTGATTTATATTTAGTATGAAGTATCAAAAAACAAACAAATATACAGACTTGGACTTAGGGCCAATTGATATGAATTTCAGCATCAGATATAGTATTATATTCATTTAAGTAGCTGAAGAATTATTCAGAAGATACAATTTAATCTAGTTCAATATTTCTAGTTTATTAAATGTGCATATAAGATTTCCATAGCATAGTTGTTTTTTAGGTAAATATGAGAATGAATATCAGTTTATACAGGTTTCCAATCAGCTTTTTTGAAAGCAACTGTCTTATTTTCTCATTGCTGAGACTAAATACCCAACACCCAAAATTAAAGGAGGAAAGATTTATTGTACCTCAGAGTTAGTAGAGTCTTTGGTTCATAGTTGCCTATCTCCATGGTGGTTCCTCTGTGCATGGAACAAAGACATCAAGGTGAGAAAAATGGCTCATGGCAGAACAGTCAGGCAGAAGGCAGCAAGCCAAGCAGCAGCCCTCTTTCTGCCCCCCCCCCCAAGCCTGCATTAGTCCCAGCATCGCAATCTTAATCTCAGCATCATACACCATAGATCCACTCCCCACCTACAACCACATGAGGTTTAGAGGGCATATCAGGATACAAGCCATAACAGAGACAATAATTAAATAGTTCTTCAAAAAATACAAGTGATGCTAGACGTGGTCTACTTTGTACAATTTTTAGAAGAAAAAATTAAAAAGTAAGCAAAAATGCATATCATTGCATTATTGACAAACAAAATTGACTAGCCATATTCTTGGGTGTTCTATATATCCAAGATGAATGAGAAGATTAAAATGTACAGTGAGATAGCTGTTCCTCTGGTGTTTAGTTCAGATCTGAAGTACATTCTAAAGCCACATTGCTGAGATTTATTGCCAAAAGGTGTCACTATTAGAAAGTGCTGGGACCTTTTCACTCTGAGGCCTGATGGGAAGTAAGATCCCAAGGGCATATCCCACCATGCCCTTAAGAGGATACTGAAACCTTGGCCTCTTACTCTTTCTTTTTGCCTCTAAGCTGCTTTGAGGATCTGTTATACCTCAATAAGTTATTATCTTTACAAGTATCTTTCCAATATTTTAATCCACAGAATTGAATCAACATTATTAAGGATTACTAAATTGATAAGTTCTGAAAACAAAACAAAATATTTCCCTTTTATAAATCTCACATTTTTTAATTCTTTCCTCTTGATCTATAAATAAATGAAAATAATCTTTTCACTCCCCAATAAACATATGTCTTGCTGTTTGGACTTATGTGCATATTTCTTCATATTAAACTTGTTTTGGAACACTTGTCAATTATTTGACAAAATAAAGTTATTTTAATTTTTAATTCACTTGTCAGTTGTTTTAAAAAGACTCCTATGTTACATGTTTTGTATATATATATAATTCAATTAATGTTAATTAATTTTTCTTATATGAGAATCTCCATTTTTTTAACCAGGCAGGACAATCTTTCTAGAGGTCTATCACTCATTTTCTTTTTATCCCTTATCGGTGAAAACTGAATTACTAGACAATGTTCAAAGCAGTGCTCATTAAAATATGATCAGTAAAATGATTTCACCCAGTCAAAATTCATGGGCAAGACAGAATTACATAGGTGAAGAAGGACTGATTGCTCTGATACAAAAGACCAGTGAGACTCATCACTGAGTGTACAGAGGCCAGACACCTCTAGTGTTAGAATATCAGCTCAGAGCAAGCGACAAATAAGCAGGCCAGAGAACAGACTTGGGTACAGAAGTCTCACCACCTAATCTTCATTCCCCTATGCCAGCATGATGGTCATTGTCTGATGGTTGGTATTATGGATATTTATCATCTGGGACAAATGTGACATACACCCTCATTGTTGACACAAAATTTATGATTTTTCAGTATGATAGAGCCAGGCAAAAGAAATAAAGAGAAAAGTAGAGAAATCGAATAAAAAAAAGGGGAGTGGAGTGGAAGAAAATTAGCAGCAAATCCAAAAATCTAAAGGAGACTCACTACAAAAAAAAAAAGATAATTATAGGTCTTGAACCCATGCCCTGTCTAGTAATATCTAGGAAAAAGTCCTTGCCTCAACCTGGGGATAGAGAGTAGCTACTCTAACAACACAATTGGCAAGTATGTTGCTGTATCAGAAACATCATAGGTTTACAGCAGGTAACATAATTCACTATATTCTCCCACGATAACGATAAGATTCCTTTAAAAAAAAAAAACTCTGTAAAAGGCCTTGATTTTCTTAGGCACTGACCCAGTTTGAACAATTTACCAACCATCAATTATGGAGGTACAGGGATAGGCTCAACACATTTTATGACATGTCTACTTTGATTGTGTTCATGTGCATGCAATTTTGCAATACATATGTGCTTTTTTTAATGTGTGCTCTTTAATCTGTCAAAAATTTCTGCATAAGGACTTATTGTCTCCATTCTCAAACTAGAGAAAATGATGTTAAGGACTTCAGTTTTGTTAAGTACAAATCACGAGGCACGAGGCCAAGATCGGAACACAGTTCTACTGAATTCCAAAACCTATGCTATCACTGAGGAATTATATGTATCCTTTCTACAGCTGGTCAAGTCCTGATCCACACACACGATGCAGTTTCTGTTTCTGTGACAATTTCTCAGGCTCCATTAATCACTCTCGTGGCCTAAAAACCAGGCAGTCTCTGTGTTAGAGGACCATGGAAAGCTGTGTAGGCAGCTGGTGTGTTGCAATGGCCAGGAAGCAATTGACTTCACCTTATTTAGCCTCTTTTTCTTTAAAGAAGCCTTAAAATCCATGACAGTTTTACAAATGTGTGTGAATAAAAAGAGAAGACTTGACCTGCCACTTTGGCATTTAGAATTGTTCAGTAGAGCCAAAAATGAAATTTGAATGCCTCATTTAATAAAAGACCCACAGTATCATATTTAATGGACAAACAAGCATATTCAACCAAACAAGCATACTACTTGGTGGAAAAGTAGTGCATCTTAATTTATTGATATCTGTTAATGGAGTGAAATATTTCTAAAATGTTAAATTCTTTTTTAGTGTGAGCTTCATGAATTTGCAATGGTCTCTGGATACTAGGATTACAATGTAAATTTGAGGAAAACACCAGGGACAGAAAAAGAGAGAGAGAGAGAGAGAGAGAGAGAAACAGAGAGAAAGAGAATATTTGGAGAAAAGATGATTTCAGCTAAAAGCAAAATGGGGAATTTTGCAGGGAAACATTTTAAACATGAAATTTTCTGCCAGAAATTCAGATCATCTATCCCATTTTATAGACCTTAAAGCTTTAACCTTTGTTGATTCTAAAGTATTTGTCAAATTCTAAACTATGGAATGATGTAATGTAATAACATTACATCTTCCCAAAATAATGTACTAACACAAGGAGTAGTGACTTATTAATGCATATGAAATGTTTTCATTGAAGTTTGAATTATCCATAGATTATTAATATAACCACAATACAGGACTTGTGTGATGATGCATTTTGGAATGCTGAGTCAGGACGATTGCAAATTCAAGTCCAGTTTGAACAGTTTAATGACTTAGACTCTATCTCAAAAAGAAAAAAAATAGACATATAACTTTGTTTTAAAGGAGTCCAATTTTAAAAGTAAATATTTAAATGTGTAATATTTTCAATCACAAACTCATAAAGAAAAATTCATTTTAGAAATTGTTTCCAAAAAACTGCCTGCAATCATTAAAGACACTGTAATTTTTTTAAATTAAATTCTTTATTGGTACAATTTACATACATCTCAAAATCACATATAACATTGGGGAATTTGTACCAGTATAACACAAGTTAATTCTCATTTTTAACCATATCCCTACCCACCCACCCCTCCTCACCCGCTTTATACAAGCTCTTTTATTTTCTTTCCGTATCATATTTATTCCTTCAAAGACACTAATTTTAAAAAAATATTTTTACCTGTCATTTTAGAGGTAAGCAGCTTCCTCTCTGGACTTTGAAAGACTGATACATATTAGAATAAAAACTGAAAATTTGGAGCTCTTATGTTCCAAATTTTTTGAAAGAATATGATAAGTTCTTTGAATATATGCCAGCTGTGCCAGGGTTCTTCATATTTCTGGAGCTAATATGTGTCAAACATTTTAAGCATTACCAGCAGATTAACACCAGTAACTCTAACAGTATCCTTTTAAAGTAAGTATTATTATTGTCAACCTCATTTTACAGATTGAAAATTTAAAAGTTTGTAAACTATGTCCAAGGGAAGTTATAGAAAATTGTGAATTGAAACATTCTGATCCTATGAATTCAAACATTAAGCCATATGGTTCCTTCTATGGGTTGATTGGAAGATAGATTACTTATCCTGGGAGATAGACAGCTATAAGAGAAACAAATTTAAAGACACAGGTCAAACTCAATATATATTCCTAGAGAACCAATATTTTTGAAATGACTGGAGAATTTATTTTATAATAAGACAAAGTATTTGCATAAAATGCAAAAATTTTATAGATTTATAGGCAAAATCAGAGCACTCAAAAGAGGACGTGTGGTTTAACACCTGTAAATACTAGCAACAGATTCACTTTTTGTCATGACAAACATTTTCAGTAGTTCTAAGAGGCTCAAGAACAGGTTATTAATTTTTTAATTAATCTACTTCCTCTGTGTCTGACAGAACTCCCATCTTGGTGCTCTCCCTTCTAAAAAGGTAAGGTTCACCTTAGGGAAAACATTTTTGATCAGCATATTTCATACTGGAGGTTCAAAAACCTAGAAGTGAGTATGATATCTCAAGGTTAACCCTTGAGACTCTTCTTTTTCATGAACACTTGCTGGATGATCTGATTCAATCCCAGAGTCAACTGAACAATGTCCTGAAGAGGCCAAAATGTGTGTCCTCCACACAGATTTCTACCTTTTCCTACACTCATGTTCAAGCCTGGAATATTAGAGATAAATCAAAATAAATATGTACATAAGTAATTGCCTAAATTTTTCTTTCTGCTTCACCA
>PVIC010040080.1:0-16818 GCA_004025085.1 Thryonomys swinderianus | reverse complement strand
AGTGAAATCAATAGATCACAGATAGACAATATCTGGATCTTCTCTTTGGCATGAACACCTGTAGATGCAAATGAGTTCTAGAAAGTAGGACAGCTTTTATAGAGTGGAATATTTCTATAGGAAACTTGGTGTGGGAATGTGATGAGGGGAAGGAATAAATATGATACAGAAAGAAAATAAAAGAGCATGTATAAAGGGGAGAGGAGGGGGGAGTGGGTAGAGATATGGGTAAAAATGAGAATTAACTTGTGGCATATACTGGTACAAATTTCCCAATGTTATATGTGATTTTGAGATGTATATAAATTGTATGAATA
Organism: Thryonomys swinderianus; assembly: GCA_004025085.1. Lineage (NCBI taxonomy): Eukaryota > Metazoa > Chordata > Mammalia > Rodentia > Thryonomyidae > Thryonomys > Thryonomys swinderianus. The sequence goes on along the minus strand of PVIC010040080.1, from coordinate 16,501 downwards.
AAGAATTCAATTTAAAAAAAACCCAACCCTCTTTAGTGCCAGTAAAACAAATAAGTTAAGTTCATTGAAAAATCGGTTGCCTAAAAGGAATAAAGAGCTGATGCAATTAGGACTGGAGATTGCCAGGACCCACCACATGGAAGGAGTATCGCAAGGTCCTGCCAGAGCCAGGATGGGGGCACTTCATATACAGTCAAGGTGTTACCTCCAAGAGATTATGGGAAACAAAAGCAGCCAATCAGAACCAAGTATGGACCCTGTAAATCTGAACCAGCAAGGTCTGCAGATGGTGACCACCATGGTGAGAAGGAAAGAAAAGCTTCGGAATGAATCACTTCATGTGGGAGAGAGGATGGTCCTGTGCCCCAAGGAAGGCAGAGACCATAGCGGGCCCATGAAGCTTGACTTGTTTTGTGCTCAGAAATGTGTTGCAGAGAACATCTTATAGGTGTGGCTCTAGTTCTAGTTTGAGGAAATACTGTAAATGATGCAAAGTTCCTGGCCAGAGGCCTCCCTCCAGCCCTGGCCCCTCAGACACCTCTAGGCCTCCTTGGCAGCCAGGCAGCTGAAGTGTCCAGTGACTCGGGGAAGGGACCAGCGAAGCCAATGACATCCTCAACAGTGACAGTTTAAGTCATCATCCCTATGTGGTTTCTACCCAAATAGCTCTTGGTGCTAACATAGGTTCTTGTCCTGGCTTTTCTTATTAGCTGCCTGATGCTCTTGGTCTCCAGACCTCAGCCAGGAGGTAGTGACAGTGTCCTAGTCTGGGATCTGCAGAGTGCTGGGGAAACAATGCACAGAAGAGGTGGGAATCCACTCCACATGACCATGCATGTGTGTTTGTGTGTATGTGTGTGCACTCATAAACACAGTACACCTCTACTTTTATCCAGTTTTTAATGAATCTGTCTGGCATCTCATTGGAACTGCAGGTCATTTCATCAGTAGAGTCTAAAAAACAATGAGCCATCTGCCCTGAGCCCTCCTTGGGAGTTTATTAAAACCTGATTTATTTCCACCAGAATATGAAAGGGGTAAACCAAAACCCTGAAACAAAAGTCAAACTTCTTCCAGTTCTTCCTAGATCTGTGACTTCCTTTCATTAGGTCTATTTTTTTTTTTTTTGAGACAGGGTCTCACTTTGTAGTTCAGGCTGGCTCTGAGCTCACTATGTAGCCCAGGCAAGCCTGGAACTCAGCAATCCTCCTGCCTCTGCCTCCCAAGTGCTGGGATTACAGGCGTGAGCCACCACGCCCAGCATTGTGGTATTTGGTATTGATCATTAGGTCTATTTTTAATTTTACTTACAAGCCAGCCAGTAAAGCACATGTTAATTAACCAGGTTACATGTGACTGTATCTCAGATCCATTCCTTCCTCATGCTGTGTGAACCATGTACTGGCAGCATTTGCAGCTTATCACAGATCTCAGTCGATGTTGTCAAATACATAGTGGTTTAAAAGAAAACAACAACAACAACAAAATGATACTTGGACCCTAGGCCCAGGAAACCAGCTTTTTTCAGTGCCTGAAATGTTGCTTGAGTGTGGGGGTTGGAGGAAAATGTCTCAGAAATCTATGGAGCTAGAGGGAAGAAAGCAGAAGTCCAGAGAGCTGTTTCGTCCAAATCCCACAGGGCATTCAGAAGCGTGCAAACCCTGTGCTTAAGTCTTAGCCCTGCACTAAGTTGCAGGGACCTTAAAGAAGGCATTCATTTGTGTAGATCAGCAATTTTATCTGTCTGCTGGGTTCTAGAATCTAGTACAGCCATAGCATAAGTCCTTGATGAACATATATGAAAACTGTGAAGCGTGTGTTTAACTGATGTTAAGTTTTTTACATGTTGTCAGAGCAAATTATGCAGTCTGAAGGGATCAAGAATCAATCCCATCCTGGAGTTTTTGCTTTATTGTTGCTCCTCTTTCCTTTCTGGCATGGCTGGTAATTCCACCCTGCCCAGCCGCTGTCTCCATGGAGTAGTATGATAAAACCTCATGCCAAACCCTGTGTCCAGTATATGTATCCATGTTGTGTGCACTACCTCCCCGTAGGTCACTGAGTAACTGGGTTATCAGGTCACCAGTCATGGCATGTGCCTCTCGCAAGCACAAGGTTATAAGTTTGATCAGTGCCAAAAAAAAAAAGACATAGCACCTGTCATGGCATGACAGTGTGTTCAGGTCACTCTTATTTTATTTAATCATAGCCCCAGAGTACACAGTTGATGATGCTAGTGATTCAGATGTGCTCAAGAAAAGCCAGGAAGGACTTCCTTTGGGAGAAAAGGAATGCAGGATAAGACCGCTTGGAAAGCCAGGCTTTGCGGGGTGGGGGAGGGCTCAGAACGTAGCCCTGTGGATAAGGGGGCACGACTGCTATACATGTGTGGATACACCCTCAGAGGAAGGTGCCCTGTGGTATGGTGCCCAGAGTGTCCATACCACAGAGAAGAAGGGAGGACACCCAAAACAGTAACTGGGCCAAAGGGAAAAAGTAAGGGTACCTATTTAAGAAAGAAGACATTGTAAAGCTGTGACAGCTGTCTTCAGATATGGAAAGAGCTGACATTAGATGTCTTCATCACAGCTCCAAAATCACAAGCACATCTTCTGTGAAGACGCACTTAGATTTAAAATACTAAAGAACTGTACAGCAATGTGAGCTTCTCACCATAGGATCATTGGAATTCCATCATCAGAAGTCTTCTAGCAAAAACACTATCCCTGGGCCAGAGGGTTAGCTCAGTGGTTCCGGCACCTGCCTCGCAAGCACAAGATCCTGAGTTCAATCCCCGGTAACTACATACAATGCTGGGCGTGGAGACTCACGCCCACCAGCAATCAATACCACATACTGCAGTGCCAGGTGTGGTGGCTCACTCCTGTAATCCCAGCACTCGGGAGGCAGAGACAGGAGGATTGCTGAGTTCAAGGCTTGCCTGGACTACATAGTGAGCACAGAGCCAGCCTGAACTACAAAGTGAGACCCTGTCTCAAAAAAAAATACAAAAAACACTATCCCTGTCAAGAATATTAAAAGTGAACTTCTCCCTTTGGCAAGATGGACTTGGGGTTCTTTGGCATGGCAGGAGTTTAAGCTAACAGAGATGCAAACTAAATGATCTCTCCAGAGAACCTGCTAGACATCGTGATGCATTAAATTTGTTATAGCAGATTGATTTGACCATAAAGAACAGAGTAGTCAACAGGCCTCCTTCAGAAAAAGCTAGGCTGCTCCCTGCCACTCCTTCCCCACCTCCACACACAATTAATTTTCTTACATTTAATTCTAAAAACCACCCTTCTTTGGAACAAAAAAAAAAAGAAGAAGAGAAAGAAGAAGAAATGTCTGACACAGCAAATACCTAAAAGCTTTTTCTAAAGGAATGTTCCTAATAAACTCTGGCCAAACCTTGTGTCATTAGTAAAAAATTCATTTTGTTATTTGCATTGATTATTTTGAATTGGATTTCTAAGTCCTTGCTTTTCTCACAAAATTAAAATGTGTATTTTCCCAGAGGAGTATTCACGGTGGCTCCTGAACACAGGCATGGAACAGAACATGAGCTTTGTCCATTTTAAACAGAGAGGTAAAGGAGCACTCACGGGCAAGTGGGTCCTTTTTCCGGGCTCAGTGAATGGCAGGCCCAGCAAATGAATAATGGCACACTGTACCTCGGTGCTCCAGCTGTTGTATTCTGTGTGAAAATGCCTTGTCCTTGATACTTGTGAAGCGGTGGGAGCCAAGTGATCTAATTTATGGCTGTGATGAGTTTCTGTCTGGTCCCATCTGAGCTGTGCCCTCCTCCGGGCATCTTAGAACCTTTCCTTCCACCCAGCTGTTTGCTAAATTCAGGAATTTCCACTTCACACTTTTCAAAACTGGTCACTCCTGCATACAGCACCCCAGCTGGAGTCTGAGATGCAACCAGAGAGGAGTTGCCAGTGAGCAGATCTCAGGATGTGGGAGACCGAGAGACTTTCTCATACTCTGTTCAGTAGCGGCCCACTGTTGTCTTCCAAGCTGCCTCTGTTTTAGGGTCTGTACAAGACAGACAGCAGACTCCTGGGCATGACAAGAGCTTGAACAAGTACAGGCTGATGGGCAGGGGAAAAGGACAGGGCAAGTGAGTTCTACCTGAGCATGTTATATTATTAGAAGTAGTGCATCATGCTGCATTCAGTGAAAATACCACCTTATCAATATTAGCATTTTTAGTTAGGCTGAAGAAATTTTAATCTATTCCTTTAAAAAAAAAGACATTTGAAAACTCTTAGGCTCATAGCACAAGACACTATGTATAAAGCTTATGGAAATGATTTTCTTCCCCTCTCTTCAGAGGCTTTTTCATATTGGGAGCTCCTGTTTTTGCAAATTATAAAGCCTTGGAGGTGGGACATCCCTGATGCCATCACCATTTCTCCTTTGGTGGGAAACAAAGCTCTGGGCCTGTGGGGCCTTAGGCCTCTAGCTGCTCCTCCCTTCACAGCAGACAAGGGCCCTGAGCCCCAGGGAGCGGGGGAGGGGCTGAGAGATCTGGCTGACAAGTGCAGGTGGCTTCTAGCCTGAAGCTTCCCGGGCCAGGCTGTCCCTGTGACCTTGGGCAGTGGGCCACGCTGAGCCTCGATTCCCTTAATGGCAGTCAGTAGGTTGAACCAGAGCCTCTCTGAGGTCCTTTCCATTTGCAGAGTTCTTCAGTCCTAATTCTTCGTTTAGAATAGAAAAGTCCCAGTTTATCATGAGCCTTTTTTGTATTTATCGAAGGTTATAGCTTAATACATCAAATTGAAAAAGAAAGTCTTTACAACATAGCCACAGTTCCTAAAATCTGAAGTTAAAAGCTGAGGGACAAGAATAGAGTTCTCCATTGGAAGCTAACATCTATCACCAGTAGTGCAACAAATGAAAATGATACTCTTAAAATTCCAAATGAATGATGTAATTTTGTATTGCATTTTTTCTATGTAAAAGAAAATATCACAAGCTTGAAAAACAGTAAATATGTGAAGAGAATATTTGTCCACTGTGATTGGAAGATCTGACCTAGGTCACACATAAATCTCTCTGACGAGAACTGCAGGCCAAGCCATAATTTCAGAGAGTAAGGAGAAAATGAAAGCTACCACTGGTGTCTTCTCTAAGCTGTATAGGTGGATCTATTTTAGTTTTCTGATTATGCTTCTGGATGTAATGTAAAGGGTCCTGTAGCAGGTACCATGGCCTGTAAAAAGGGCCTCCAAGACAGGGAAGCAGAAAATTAAGGTTTCACAAGTGCTTTTTATCGCCAACACCATTGAACAAATACTTGAGACCCTACAAGCAAACTTTACATTGTCAGTTTCCCTTCTGGAATCATTTTCAAGACGTGTCACCTTATAGGAGCTTCTTAATCGCCAACTGTACGGTCTCTGAAAAGAAATAGGTGATAAATGTTAGTAGAGTAACAGACCAAACGGGCTCGTGGCTGCCTTTCATGGGACCTTTCTTTCCCACTTGAGCACAGCATAACTCTCCTATTAGTGCAACTTTAAATCTTGACTCTTTAACAGCTGATGAAAGAAAAAAAAAAAGAATCTGTGCCTAGAAAAGGGAAAAGGTTCTTTTAATTAGTGTATCAACCCCTGCTAGTTCTAGAGACTGACCAGGCAAGTATACATCTAGAGCATTACTGTTCAGTTCACTGCCCCAAAGTACTAGTTAGACATAGAAACTGTTCGACGCAAGCAAAACTTACAGGCAAGTGTGTGAACCTGGACACTCGAGTTAGTTATAAATAGCATTTCATATGTGGTGAGGTCCCAGCAATTCATCAGCCCTAACCATGTTATTGTGTGCCTCTGAACTCTGCTCTTGCACCCAGCATTTGGAAAGCAGACCCAGAATAAAGATAGGCATCCAGGAAGTTAACATTTTATATTACCTACCCTTAGTACCACTTCTAATGCTCTATAAAATCAGGGGCTTCACTTTTTCATGAACTGTGTGCAAAAGCAGAAGCGATGACTGGAGGTTGACTTTGTTTGGATCTGTTTTATGGTTGCTGTGCCTGTACAATAATGTGATCTTGAAAAAGGTAAACAACAAAGAGTTTAGCTATGAAAAATATGCCTAATATAAATACAGTCGAGTGTATGGCAGTTCAGAATTTGAAAAATATGACTGTGGCATTAAATTTTCTGGTGGAATTAACAGAGGAGAGCGTACAGCCTTTAAGGCAATATATCTGAGACGGGAAAAAGAGATAATACATCTAACTCTATGGTCTGTGTGGCATCCATATAAAGAAAAGCACAGTAGCTTTATTTAATTGAGAAAATGAATCAATTACAATGATGTTGCATCATCAGATTCTTGTGAAATAGAAGATATAAGTCACAGCGTTGTATAACAATGTTAAAAAGTAATTGAGTATCTTAAGCATTTTGAATCAGTTGAAGCAGTTTTAGGTACTGGCACTGCAACCTTAATACAAAATGTATGAAGGTGGTCGCATGTAATATGTTGCTATCAGAACTATGGAATAAAACCTGGTAACAACATCTCTCTTTAAAAAGCTGGGCCAAACAGCATAGTTACAAGGTCATAAAAAGGACTGTGATAGTGCTGTTTCTTTGATGTAGTGAAGACCAAATGTTAAAATAGAACAATTTAAGTTGTCTTGAAGTCTTCCTGCTTTTAACCCTGAGAACAGAGCAAGATGGAGACCTTCTGTAAGATCCCAGTGCACAGTCAGTCTCCCTTCAGTTCAACTCATGGTACCGGGAACAGCACCTCATAATCTATTCCTAAAGTCATTTCCAACATCTCTTAGAATTGTTGCCACACGTTTTCCCCAGAGAATTTTATAAATCCCCCTGGCTCTTAAAAGTTTATCAGAAATATTCCCTTTGCTGTCAAAAATAATTTCTCATTATTTGCTCATTACAAATAACTCTCCGGCTGAAGATGTATCTTGTTAAGACTGTGGAATGGAAGAGGTGCACTTAGAAAGTGAGGGAGTGAATGAATGAGTGAAAGCAGACACCCGAAGTGTCTCATTTCACAGGAGAGGTTCCCTGGGCTTGTCAGGGCTTTGTGAAGGTGGGATGGTTGCTTACCAGATTCCTTAATGACTCCAAGGTGGTGGTGAGCAGCCCTGCCTCCGTCGAGGTATGAGTCTAACCTGCAGGGCCTTGTCCAGACATCTCATTGACTGTAGGAGTCAGGACATTCGGGGAAATGTAAAGCAGGCACTTTGTCAGTGTTGACTAAGAGCCAGGCAGCCAGGGACGAAGGTTCCAGGAGGACTGACCAGGGAGGATGCTGTGACTGACCAGCGCAGGACAGAGACACTGCCTGGGTAGGCACTTTGAAAACATCCAAGCACAGGTGGAAGGGTTTGCTTCTCAGCCACAGGGATACAGAAGAAATGCTCACATGCTAGACCGACTAACCTAGATCCCTTAGCAACAATACCATGCTAAGCATCAGTGTACACAAACCATGTTGTTTTAAGTGTTGTGATGACTGTGGGCAAGTAGGGAAAGGAACACTGGAAAAGCCCAGAACCACTGTGCCCCTCCCTGCCCTCTCCCACCGCATCCTCTAAGAAGCCTGGTTCTCCCATCACAGATTTCAGAGGTCATCCCCGCACACCTCTGGGTGGTTGTGCATATAAAATGACAATGCATATGGGAAAAAACTTGTAAATGAACCATTAAAAATATAAAAGGGATGAGTGCAAGTTTCCATACATTGGGGGAGGGGCTGAGAAAGAGTTTTACTATGTAGAGACTGGCCTTGAACTCACTTTGTACCCCAAGCTAGCCTCGAACTTGCAGGAATCCTCCTGCCTCAGCCTCCCGGAGTACTAGGATCACAGGCATGCGCTGTCACACCTAGCTAGTTTTCTTAGGCTTTATCAGCTGGCTAGAGCTCATGTGTCCCAGAAAATAATTGGCCCATCAGTAATAATATTTGGGTCCTAAAGATTAGAACATTAAGTAATGGAGATTCCATCTTCACTGAATGTGTAATAACTGTAGGCTTTGGGGGGGAGGGATTAGTCTTCAGTATTTTGATTACAGAGTTGATGATTTATAATCTTGTCACATTTTGCTAATTTTCTAAGAGATATGTGATCTCAGTGGTGGAGGTGCAAGCCTGCCCTCAGCATGTCAAGTAGGAACAGACACACTGGTCTCTGCTCTCCATCGCTCGTATGCATTTGGTATAACACTTGCATGAATTTGATTTTCCCAGTGAGCCTTGCTACCCTGGAAACAAGTTGAAAGTACTTTGGGCAAGGTGGAGTTTTTGCCCTTTTCCTAAGTTAGAAGCGAATACTTCAACCACATAATTAAAGTTTTCCTCACAAAATAGGGAATTGTGAGCACACACTGGCAGGAATCCAAAATTCTAATTTCTGACTATGATTTAATTTCAATTTTAAATAAATCGGTTTTTAATTTAAAAAGAGTGAGCTTCATAACATTAGCAATGATTGCAACATTAAGCCCAGTGTTCACAATCTAGCAATATAAAACATTATTTATATCTGAATCGTAAACAGCCTTTTGAAATGGATTATGGTTTTTCTCCCTATTCTAATACAACCTGGAGGGTACTAAAAAGTGTTGTGTGAAATTAACATTCTGCTGACTTTCGCCTATAAATGAGAAGCGAGCTATTAACATTTGTGTATTTTCATTATGTAAATTGTGTTAACACATGCCCACAGATTGCCACCAGCAATGCAATAATTTTCTCTCAGTGATCATAATGTGTCCAAGTGAGTCATTTTGATTATGACATGCTAATTACATATTGCCTTTTTTCAGATTCAGAAAAACCAGGGATCTTTAATGGTAAGCTTTATGAGTTCAGAAAAAAAATTCACTTTTCTTTTTCCTGATGGCTGCTTCCTTTGCATGCTTGAATGCCTTGTTTTAAACTTAGCAAATTGCATTTTGAAGAAAATGCAAACCTTTAACTGCCTGTATTAGATTAGGTACCATTAGAAATAATAGAACATCCTGAGCATCAATGTTTTTATAAGAGTTTGCTGTTGTTGATTAATCTTGCTATATTTTATTGCATTAATGATTTTTTCTTTCCACTCCACTGTAAAGATATTGCACGGAGGTTAATACTTCTTCCTCTCTTCTTTTCCATTGCAGCCTCTCCAGCTTCTGCAGTGCATTGTTGATGAGGTGAGGCATCGTCTTATGTGCTTTCACTCCTAAAGTCATTCCTAATGGTGTGGAAAGCTTATATTTTGTTTCCTAATGAAGCACAGTGCCCAACATCCTCGGAGCAAGTTGGGTTGTATGCTCTGAGCTGTGTTACGTGAACTGGCCTTGTCCTGAATCCTGCTCGCATGATTCTAGCCAGGAAGCCCTGCAAAGACTAACTGTCCCACAGGCTGGTCCCCAGGGGTATCACAGGCCCTGAAGACAAAACACAATAATATTAATTGATCTTCTCCCCAGCCAGATGGGGATGGAGCTGGAAATTAAAGCAGCATCATTTCTTCCACAACAGATAAGGGTCAGAGTTGAACCACAAACATCAGCTGGGTAAAATGTGCCTCCCCTCCTGTGTTTACTTAGAGCATAGCAGAGTGAAAAAAGGTTCAACAGCTCCACATCAACAGTTGAGCGTTCATTTCCTAATTAGGTGTTTCTTTGAGATGTGTCTTTCACCTCAAGTTGTTCTGGATTGCTAACTACTAGTATCCTCACCACTGAAGTTACCTTCCCTTGACCACCCTCACCCATTGAGTTCCACTGTCCCTTTGCCTTCCTGGAGTTAATCTGCCTGCATTTCTTTCTCAACTGACTTTTTCTATTTCTTACTCTGAATTTAAATTCCTTTCTTCTATGCATTAGCAGTCTTACAGTAGACAAGGTTCTCAATTAAGACACATTCACATTTTTAAAAAAAAGAACTGCTTATCTGGCCTTGGGCTCATGTACTAGCAATGTTTATTTTTTGGACTTAAATTTTATAATATTTAGAGCACTTGTAAATGGAGAGGGAAAGCGATAAATGATTCAGATAGGAAAGTTTGAAAGAAAAAACAAACCGTAATTCATAGTTATTCCTCTCAATTAAACATCTGCATAACCAGTTATGAGATTTGGGAGAAAAAATAAAGATCCTCCTAGGAAAAAACAAACACACGCATATCGCAATAACAGTAAGAATGGGGCTCTAGCATCCTTAATAGTTGCATCCGTCAGTCCATATATCCCCTGCAAGCCATAAACCACACTGGTGCAGACATGAAGGCATCGTCCTGAAACAAATGGAGACTCCATTAGCTGAGATATCAGACGGGCCTCCTGGATCTAATAGCTCATCAATATCTTCTGTCATCTTAGATTCCAAAAGCATCCTATCCCCATCAGAATCTTCCTAATTAAACCAGTTTTCCTGAGGTCCCACTTCAGTTTTGCTTGGGGAAGCTCTCAGGGAAACTTGCCCTGCCCAGTGAAATATGCAGCTTATGTGTTTCTGGACTCTGTTGTGGTTGTGGGGTGAGTGGGGAGTGTCTTTGGGAATCCTGAACATTCAGGTACAGGTATTCCTCACCAATAATATGCATATTGTGGGAAAACTCATGTGACAGTTTTCCGGATTAAAGCAGCAGTGGTTGCTATTAGTTTAAAATATTTTAGAGGACAGAAGAGTGTCTTTTACATGGTATGCTTTTCTTCATAGTATTTCTTCCTTAGTTGTGTGTTTGTGTGTGTGAGAGAGAGAGAGAGAGAGAGAGAGTGTGTGTGTGTGTGTGTGTGTGTGTCACTTAGCATCCCCATTGACTCCAAAACAATATTAAATAACTGCTTCCTTTGGCAACTTGGGAAATTGACATTGCTTTTGTTAAAACTAAGTTGACTTGGAATTAAGCTGATGTTCTACAATAAGAGTGTTAGGAAAGGACCTATCAGATAACCTGCTTTCAACAGGGTCTGTCATGGCCTGTGGCCTTCAACGAGCTGGGACCCAATCTTTCTTGTGCCTGTCCTCTGGTTGGGGCAGATGTCCCAGGGCTGGGAGATTGTTCCCAGAGGAGTGGTCCAAGGACTAACACATCAAAGTTACCTAAGATTCTTCTTGGAAACACAAAATCTTGGGTGCAGATTAGTGAATTAGACTTTCCCGGGGTGGGACCCCCAATCTACAGGCTTCCTAAGTATCTGCACATTAATGTCTGAGACCTTCTGCACTGCTTGTTCAAGTGCCACAGGGCAATTAACTATCTATGTTCATTTGCATCTGACTTGTAGGTCTTCTGTTCATGAATAAATATAACCAGCCAGGAGCTGCACCATTTTACTCACCGGGTATGGGCATCTGATGCTAATATATATGGTCTCCAGATAGAGAAAAGTCAGATCAAGTAGCATTACCCTAAGGAGCCTAATTCAGACAAGATGGGTATATTTGGAGTCATGTACAAAATAGCTCTAGCAAAGTCCTGTGTAACACATTTTATTATTACAAGGATTCCATTTAATTTTCTGTCTTGACCTGGCAAAGAGTGAAATTGGGAAACCAGATGGTTATAAGCAAGATCCAGTCCCCAAATGACCTGAGGCAAATTGTTAGAGTCAGTCTGGGAGTCAGGGGATGGGTTGGCCACCAGATATGCAGAACACTAAATAAAGGAATAAAAATCATGACCACAAAATTTGGACTACAGATCAGGTCCTGAAAGGGCAGCCAAAGTCACTTTGTCTTCACTGGGACAGCCAAATTTATTTTGTCTTCACTGGGACAAAATACCAAACACCTGCAACAGATTTTGGCTTATGATTTCAGTCCATGGTCAACTCACTCAAAGGCAGGAACAGGAAGTCAGAGGAGCCCAGAGAAAGAAAGGGTGCTCAACTAATGGGTGCTCAACTAATGGCAGCCAGGAAGCAGAGAGAGAGAAGGGAGGAATAGCAAACAGGAATACACCCTTCCTGGTTTCCTACAACCAAACCCCACCTACTAACAGCACACAGCCATGAACTCATCAATGGACAAACCCACTGATGAGCACAGCACCCCATGACCCAACCACCTTCCACACATGACACTTTGGGGGAACATTTTAAATCTAAACAGTTACACTAGCCAGACTAGTTTAATTTTGGTGGTGGAGTTCATCTGGCTTGGAGTCAGGTAGCTCAAGATGTGATTGGTGTCTTCGTGATAACATTAGTTCCTAAGAGTTGCTTCTCTCACCAGAACTTCTTACCTTAAGACCCCTTTGTAGGGCTCAGCGGTAGAGCACTTGCCTGGCATGTGCAGGGCCCTGGATTCAATCCTGTTTTGCCAAAAGCAAAACAAAACAAAAAGACCCTTACACAATCAGGTTCTTCCCAAGTCCCCAGTCCCGTTCACTGCAAGCAGTATGTCTGCTTGTGCCAGATGCCTTAGCTTTCTTCTGTCTTTAGAGGTCAGGTGGCCCCTGTTGTTTAGACAGCTTAAATTTATTACTTTAACCTCTGACATCTAGAAGAAACTTTGCATTGTTTAGAGAGAAATGTTTCTAAAATGTGTTTGTTCTCGGTAGCCCATTGACAGACCATGGTGAATAACATTTAACCTTTTCTCAGAGACTGAGGCCTTGTTTAGAATATGGTACTGAACTAAACTTTGATGTATTGGTGCCCTATAGGTTTGTAACATTGCATCGGGCTTACTGTGTTATTCCCCTGAGTTTTCCCAGCCATTTTCCCTATGTGTTTGGCGTTGACATTCAGGAAAGTTCTCAGGTTTCTTGAAGTACATACAGCCAGCCCTCCTTGGCTTGCAGTGCAGCGCCTCTTGGTGATTGTCCCGGGCCCTTTATTGGGAGGACCCTGACCTCTGTGCCCCCTCCTCACTCTCATCAGTGACTGCCTCCCTGCTGCCCCAAGATCCAGCCATTAGTCTAGTGCTGTGCTCCCGGTGGTGACCTCAGCAGAGCTAAAAGAGTACTCAGCAAAATCAAATGCCCAAGTAGCATATGGAAGGTCAAGCTAGCTGGTCTGAAGAGAGAGACGCAGAGGCTCCTCTTCTTCATAATGAAAGGAAATGATGTGCTCACATTCGTACCTCCAGCACATAGTGTGGAGTCGTGTTCTGTCTGTCAGTCATGTTCTGTACTCACTTGAGCTGCACGGGCCTGGTCAGGACAGCCTCCCACTGGAGAGAAGTGGGCTTCTGGGCAGACTGAGTCAAAGTGAAAGGAGAGCTACCATCCTCCATCCTGAGCCAGCTCTGATGCTGGAACTCAGGAGCCGTCCAGCCACCTAACACTCTATAGTGCCCAGGCTCCCAGTGGGCAGGCAGCAGAGAGCTGGCCACATTGGCACTGCAGCAGGAGGGGACACATCAGTGTTGTCCAGGCCAGCAGGTCCCAGGCTTCCAGTGGGTTGAATTGCTGAGGATTTCAATAGCTTAAGTGGGAGCTGTGCCCTGAGTCTGCCCCGAGGTGGTCTGCAGCTGTGGAAGGGAGAGGACACAGAAATGAATACTGTAGCACCTAGATCTAGCAAGTAAGAAGTTCCTGGGTTAAGAAAGGAGAAAGTAGACGCAGGCAGAAGTGCTTAAAACTATCTTGTGAATCATTTTTGAGTTCACAGATGTATTTCAAAATGTTGTGGTCTAAAATATGACAACCAGAAAAATGGATTATTACTCTGAGTATATACATGTTTTAGACACATTATAGCTATAAAATAAATTCCATCTAGCATCTGTAGATGCTCAACAGAACAATTAACAAATCTCTGATTTACACTTCTGTTTATTTGTTCATTTCCATAAAAGTTAATTTATTAAGTGATATCTTACACCTGATGAGAAGTAGCTTCTCTTTGAAAGTGGTGATTTCTTAAAACTACAAGATTTGTAAAACACAAAAGTGCTCAGTAAATTGTACATTTAGAAATTAACAGCCTACAAGTAGACTAGGTATGCAGATAAACAGTAGCCTTAAGATGCCAGTGAAGAATTCTAAGCATTCTGGAGGCTAAGTCAGGAGGATCATGAGTATGAGGGTAGCCTGGGCCACATAGTAAGACCCTGTCTCAGAAAATGAAAAAACTAAGATTACAAATTAGTAGCCTTTTCTCCCGTCTTAAGAAACTAGAAAAAGAACAAACTAAACCCAAAACAGGTAGGAGGCAGGAAATAATAAAAATTATAGCAGAAATAAGTGAAATAAAGGAGAAAACTCTATGAAACTAGAAGTCCTTTTGCAAAAATAATTTTAAAAATTAACCAACTCTTAGCTGCAAAGAGAGAGAGGGAGGGCTCCAGTGTCTAAAATTAGGAATGAAAGAACATATTGCTACCAATTTCATAGAACTAAAAAGGTACAAAGGAGTGCTGCAACAGTGGTATAGCCCAAGCTAAATAACACAAATGAAGTGGACACATTTGTACACAAACATAAGCTACCGGTACTGACTCCAGAAGAAATACAGAGTCAGAGTGAACCTATAATAATTAAGAATTTAAAAAAAAAAAGGCCTGTGATGTGGCTCATGGGTAGAATACTTGCCTGGCATATGTAAAGCCCTGGGTTCCAACCCAGCACCACAGACACAGACACATACATACCCCTTGGAGGAAAGCTCAGGATCATATCACTTTACTGGTGAATCCTACCAACTCTTTAAAGAAGAATTAATACCATTTCTTCTCAAATGCTCCCAAAATATAGAAGATGAGAGAGCATTTCTCAGTTTCTTCTATGAAGCCAGTATTACCTGGCTGCTGTGAGTAAAATACTTTTGTGTAAAGACTTCACAGGAAAGGAAAACTGTGGACCAGTACCCCATAACAATATAGATGCAGAACCTTCACGAGAATAGCAACAGAGCCAAGGATGTGGAAGGAACTGTACATCATAACCAAGTGGGATGTATCCCAGGAATGCAAGATCGGTCCAAAAGATGAAAACTAATCAGTCTCATTTATAGTACTAAGAAAAAAGGGACTAGAATCACATGATTGTCTCAGCAGGTGGAGAAAAAGCATTTGACAAAATCCAACACAGCCTTCCACAGTGAGGACACTCAGCAAACCTGGAATAGAAGATAACTTTCCTTAATCTGATAAGAAACATCTACCCTGACCCACAGCTAGCATCAGACTTAATGGTTAAAGGTAGAACTTTTCCCTGTATGATTGGGAAAAGATAAGGTTAACCATTCTTTCCACTTGTACTCAGCATTGCTCTAAGAGTTCTAGGCAAGGAAGTTAATCATGAAGAAGAAACATCCAGATTGAAGAGCAAGCAGTAAAACTGCTTTCAGGGGCTGAGGCTATAGCTCAGTGGTAGAGCATTTGCCTAACACATCTGAGACCCTAAGTTCAATCTCTAGCACTACAGACAGAACAAAACTGTATTTTCAGATGCTGTAATATTATATATAGAAAACCCTAGATAGCCCATAAAGCAATTATTAGCTAATGAACAAGTGAAGCAGGAATGCAGATTGTAACATCAGCACCCAAAAATCCTTTGTCTCCCCAAACAGTAGGTAATCCAAATAGTACAAAATAAAATTGAGATGACAATTTAAGTTGCAATTGCATTCAAAAGAAACAGAGATTTGGGAATAATGTTTGAAAAGAAATTGTACACCAAAAATTGTAAAACATTATTGAAAAAAATAAAATATATATCAGTGGGGAAACACCCTATGTTCTCAGAGTGCAAGACTTAATGTTGTTAAAATGGCGCTATTCCCCCAATTGATCTGCACATTCAGTACAATCTCTGTCAAAGTCCTCCTGGGACTTGTTTTTCAGGATGCGGGGAAATGGAAAGTTTCATATGGAAGTGCAGGGACTTAGCTAAAACAGTCATGAGAGGAAAAAGAACAGAATTGAAGCACTCATACTCCCCAATTTCAGACCAAGTAACTATAGAATAAGAGTGGTGAAGATACTGTGTTAGTAGAATAAAGGTAAACATATGAAACAGAATTAAAGTCCAGAAATAAACCCATGTGTATGTAGTTTCTATTTTCTAACAAAAAAATGCCAGATGGATTCCATGGCAAAAGTATAGTCTTTTCAGCAAACAGTACTGGGATTGCTGGCAAGCAATATGTAGAATTACTAATTTGCACCCTTAGCTCATCATATACAATAAAGTAAAATATATCGATGACTTAAATGTAAAAGCTAAAACTAAGGAACTCTGAAAGCATAAACCAGAATCTTTAGACAATTATTTTTTGACATGATACTAAAAGAATAACCAGCCGGGCCGGAGGGTTAGCTCAGTGGTTCCGGTGCCTGCCTTGCAAGCACAAGGACCTGAGTTCAATCCCCGGTAACCACATATAATGCTGGGCGTGGTGGCTCACGCCTATAATCCCAGCACTCGGGAGGCAGAGACAGGAGGATTGCTGAGTTCGCGGCGGCTTGCCTGGGCACCATAGTGAGCTCAGGGACAGCCTGAACTACAAAGCGAGACCCTGTCTCCAAAAAGCAAAAAAAAAAAAAAAAAAAAAAAAAA
>PVIC010040079.1:0-16831 GCA_004025085.1 Thryonomys swinderianus | reverse complement strand
GAAGGAAGGAAGGAAGGAAGGAAGGAAGGAAGGAAGGAAGGAAGGAAGGAAGGAAGGAAGGAAGGAAGAGAAAGAAAGAAGAGAGGAAGGAGGAAAAGGAAGAAGGGGAAAAAGATGAGTTTGGTTTTATGAATATATTCTTTATCTCAGTCTGGTTGAGAGCACTTCAAAGGTTCAGGAATTTATCATGTTTAATCACAGAGACTAGCATAAAGATAGTATAACACTGATGCACACTTACATCACACCTGACTTTGTAAGGAACCTTGCCAGTAATTGCTTTTTTAGGAAGATCAAGGGAAAGATCAGATCACTTTTGCTAATTTCTCACTTTTAATCCAGTAACTATAATCACATCCAAATGTTGCCTATGTGTCCAAGCCCACCCTCATTCCCATTGAAACCGCTTCCTCTCTCCTCTCTGTCTCTGTCTTGTCTGTCTCTCTCTCTTACTCTGTGTCTCTATCTCTATCCCTGTCTGTGTGTGTCTATCTTTTTTAATCTCTAGTGTCTTTTTTTTCCAGTGTTGGAGATTGAATTCAGAAACTGAGCCTATTTAAGCCATTTCTGGTGTGTCTATCTGTAAGAAAAAACAAAACTTGCTAAGAAGATATGTGATGAGCTGTGATCCTTTCAAAAATATTTTTAAAAGATCAGATTTCAAAGTTCCCAACATCTATTTATGATACCTTGATGCTTCTATAACACAACTAAATAGACTGTTTGAAAAGAATGCATTTTTAATGAGTCTCCCAAAAACCTAAAATGGATAAACAGGGAATTGAATGCTACAGTGTTAATATGAGACAACTGTTTAAGAGGACAAGAGGAAAACTGCAGAGAAATATTTGCTAACAATAGTCCAATTAATAAATGAACAAAGATATCAAACCGATCAGCAGCCACTAAATTATTGAACCCCAAGCCCATCTGCTCCAGCTTCATGAGTCAGAAATCAAAATTACATGAGCTTATAAATGCTCAATCTTCACAAACATCATAGTCTAATTAAGGAAATTATTCAACACACTAAATGCAGTTCAGCACATCATCAAACCATTAAAACAGGAATCTTCTACCAAAAAAGAGCAGACACACACTAGGATCTTGCAAAAATGTAATGATGATAGCCAGATGGAATAATAAACAAGGCTGCTTGGCAGCATGATCTTGGCATAGCAAGGGTACGTCATGCAGAAAGCCCAGAGAGGGTCACAAAGAATTGTCTGAAAGAGGTTCAGAAAGTCCATTCTGAACAAAGAGAAAGAAAGGGAAAAGCTTAGATTGTAGGAAGTCATATACTGAGTGGTAGAGATGGAACAGAAATAACAGGATTTTTCAAGTGGGACAGGCCAGGTACTATCAATCAAACCAACAGTTACGGCATTAAACTATTAGCTCTGCACTTCCTCTAGAAAATGAGACTCACCCTTTCTTAGTGTCAAAACCTATAGAACAAGCATTGTTGGTCTGTCTGAGTAAACACAGTGAGAACTCCCATATATGTCACTCACATGTTTTATCATTTAAAGGTATAATGACTACAAAGGGACTGATTCCCAAGTTGACTGAAGTACTGGGTTTCAAAGTCCTCATAAGATAGACAGTGCTAGACTTGCACGCCACTAACTAGGCTGATACATCTGAAACGGAGTCTGGCCAGTGTGACTGCAGTAGAAAATGTATTCTGCAATGCTAGGCATGGTGACTCACGCCCACCAGCAATCAATACCACATACCACAGTGCCGGGCGTGGTGGCTCACGCCTGTCATCCCAGCACTCGGGAGGCAGAGACAGGAGGATTGCTGAGTTCGAGGCCTGCCTGGGCTACATAGTGAGCTCAGGGCCAGCCTGAACTACAAAGCGAGACCCTGTCTCAAAAAAAAAAAAAAAAGAAAGAAAGAAAGAAAGAACAAGAAAATGTATTCTGCTCCCAGACCTTCCCTTAGTGTCCTTTGTAAAAATAGTTATACAACGTTTGATTACTGGTTTTCCATCCTGCTATGTTAAATTCTTTTCCTATTCCTTATCAACAGTTTGGGGAAATTCTATAAATTTCTGATTATTTTTAATAAGGAAAACATGGGCTGATCCAGCTTAAAGCTGAAAAAGTGAAAATTCTCCTCACCCACTTTGGCAGTATGAGCCAGAACTGTGCAGAGAGCCTGGAAATGGCTGGCCCTCTTCCCAGAGAGGAAACCTGAAGTTCAGGCTCCTGTTCAGTGGTGGCCACATGGCACTTGAGAGGCAGCGTCCCTGGCTTCCATCTGGTTCCTTTGGGTTTCATCTGCTGTCCTCAGCATTCTTACCATGTTGGTCTTGATACGGCTGCATGATGCTCTTGGAAATAGTGCTGCTCTTCCTGACTCTCACCCAGGACCTGCTCAGTGGTATACCTGTGCCTGTCACAAGTCACCCCTGCTGTACGAGCCTGTCTTTCTTGCCTGGGGCAAGTGTTTCTTTGTTAAGCACAGAGGACAGCTGAACGGCCCTCACCTGCGGCCCTTTCTCTTACACGCAGCCCCCACTCCCATAGCCACAGGAACTTCTACACCGAACTCCACTGAAATGAAAATGAATAAATTGTAGTGGAAGTTGCTCCCTGTTCTCCTCAGACACACCTCACCCTAGCCCTGTCCTTCGGAGCCTGTGGGTCTATGATTCACGGTTGGCCTCCTACTTTCAGATCCCTTAGCAAAACCAAGTATCAGTCCTGTGTTTGGAAATACCCATCTTATCA
Organism: Thryonomys swinderianus; assembly: GCA_004025085.1. Classification (NCBI taxonomy): domain Eukaryota; kingdom Metazoa; phylum Chordata; class Mammalia; order Rodentia; family Thryonomyidae; genus Thryonomys; species Thryonomys swinderianus. The sequence continues at coordinate 14,090 of PVIC010040079.1, read as the reverse complement.
CTACTCTCCCAACTGGGCCAGCTGTGTGGGGGTTTTTTGTTGTTTTGTTTTGTTTTTTAGCTCAGAACATGATTTGCCAAATAATTAAAAGGCCCTTCAGAATTCCAGATCTTTTTCTAATCACTGCATCAAAATTTTGCCTATGAATGGCAGGCATACTATATCATGCTTCAAAATGCAAACACTATGGAACATTCATTAGGCAACTGTATGCATCTTCACAAACACATATTACTTCTGATTCACAGAAAAGGTTTTCCCACTGGCAGGTACTCAGAAGGTTAGTCCCATGTCCCACAGGAAGAATTTTATCCAAGGCAAGCGGTGAAGGGTCTGAAGTCCCACTCACAATGGATACAGTGTGGAGGTTCAGTGGTTCTGGTGATGTCCCTACATAGAACGGGCTCTTGGCCAGGATACCAGCAGCACACAGAGCTGCCACACAGCCTGGCATCTTCAGAAAAGGGATATCAGAAAAAAACAAGTTTCTACTTGATGCATTTAGTTACTGTCTCTTCTGTTTGATTTCACCAGAAAACAATCAGTGTACTTTGTAACTCAGGAGACATTCAGAGACTGTACTTCTCTGCAGTTTGAAGATACTGAACAGCAAATTCAATTTAGTGCTGCATAACTGTATACCACTTCATGGTACCTCTAGCATCAGCATACATTTTGCCTTCTCTTGGCAGGAAATTAAGCTTTGCTGCTGCCCATTTAGATTCTTGGAAGAAGTTCTATTCACTCTCTGCTCAGAAATGAAAATGGAGTTGCTTCTGATGAATCAAAGCAGAAATGACCCTCTGCCCACTCCCAGACAAGCCAGGACACAGCTGCCCTTCTTCAATAACTCCAGAGACCCCGACTCTGCCGGCCTGTGGAGGACATCCTCTTGTCCACTTCTCATATATCTCAAGGGGTAAGTGATGCCAGCAGCCTTGTGCCCCGCAGTCCAGCAGGTTGGCAGGAGAATATATAAACCAAAGCTGGTAGAGACAGAAGGGAGAGGATGATATCGAAAACATGGACAGGCTGGGTGCTTTTCTCATTCATCTTTACCTGATAGAAGACGGACTGCTTCTAAGTGAAGGATGGACCAACAGCAGTGAAGCTGTCCGCAGCGGCGGGAGCTTGACTATGGCACTAGATCAGAATTACTGCAACTTCCAGGGTGTCAGAAGCCATCAATTGTCCCAGACTCACCAGCTGGGCTCAGGCCATGGACCACAGGGCTAAAAATCATCATCCTCCCAGATGCAACCCACACTTACCTCTTCATCATCCAGATCCCTGCCCCAAACATTTCTATCTATCAAGTCCGGTTATTTCTCCAGGTACAAAGTCAGAGAACATAGAGTAGCATCATCATTCTTCCTCGCAATTCACATCTACCAGTTATCTCCTGTTTTAGATGAATTGCTGTCCAGCAGCACAGCTCTCTGCCTTCTATGTGGTCTGAATGCAGAGTAGTGGACAAGGAAATCCACACAGCTCCCTCCTGAGCTCAGCCATTCCCATCATCACTTCTGACACTTGCTTGAAAGGTCCTTCAAGTCCATCTACACCCTGGAGCTCGCCCAGCTAAACCACAGAATGCAACATGGAAGACCAACTTGTCTTTGCTTGGAAGCTGCCACAGAACTCAAGCAAATCCCACAATCTATGCACATGAGAAGACCCTTAGGATAACACCACAACTCTTGGTTTAAATTCTTCCAATGAAAAGAGGCAACACCTACCCCAAAGCTCTCCCTTCACTGATGAAAGTGCCATGCCGGGTTGCTCCAGACTTCTTATGGATAGAAATTTCACGTCTACTTGTTTTTAACTTAATCCATTAGGCCTTAAAAGGTGAAGCATCCCTTTCTACTGCAGATGTTCAAGAATGCAGACAGAGGCTCCCTTGCGAGGACGGTGCTCCTGAGAGCTACTCCCACTCTTGCCTCAGTTCTCATTTTTAAATAGAGTTTCCACAAGCACTTTCTTCCAAATTCTCCACCATTATCCTTTCACAATATTATGTGTGGAATTATAACCAACACTCAGCCATGACTGCACCAGTAAGACATATTGTAGAACCCTTGCCTTTCTGTGTCTCTATTTTAAAATTTCTATAAATAATATGCAAAGTTGAATAAGAGCTGCATTATACTTCGGTAAGCTTCTTCAGGAAAGCTCACAAGATCTTTAACATCTACTTTGTTTTAAAGCTATAGTTCTCCCAAGTCCCTAATGCACTGAGTTTTAAAAAACTAACTGTAGTATTTTACAGTTACTCCAAATTAAATTGTTCTATATTTGGCTCTGCATTTCAGTTTGTTCATCTCTTTTCAGACTGTGACTTTCACGCAGAGTATTGATTTACCTTCTGGTTTCTTATCACTCCCAAATGTAGTAAGTGAGTTACAGCCTCATTCAAGGCACTAACAAGGATAGGAAAGCAAAGATCAGAGTTTAGAAGCACCACTTAAGAGAGATAGTTCAAAGCTGATGCAAATGTGTTAGCCAGAATTCTCTGAGTATATACTTAATTAGTAATAACCCCAGTAACTAAACATTTCTCCACTTTAGTCCAACTTATTTAACACTTACTAATTTCTAGCTTTGCTAGTAAATACAAACATATTAGAACCAATTCTCTGTCCTCAAGGGCCTCCTTGTCTTATAGAAAAATGATGTGATGGAGATTAAAAAAATACAGTTCCCTGTATTGCATAATATAATGCTAGTGGCCTTGGAGTCCAATTATAGCTCAAGAAGAAGCACAAGATGGTGAAACTCTCCCAAAAGTATGAGGTTTGGGGAATGCTCCCTCTAAGAGGTCTATAGTCATTTACCATCATTCTGAAAGCAAAGGTTGTGTTAGAAGGAAAAGATGTCTTCATCATGTGGAGCCCGCAGGACAGAGAAGCATCAGACAAGTATCATTCATTCTGGCTTAACAATGAACCAACTGCCATGAAAGGACATTTGGAAAGACAATGAAGTGGCTAATAAGCAAGTCCACAGCATCGGTGTTGCATGGTGTTTGCTGTCTTTGACCCCCAATCACTGGCCTCCATATGTTTATTACTTAGTCTGTATGCAGGAAAGTTTGATTTGCATTTTTCCTTCAAGATTTTTATTAGCCGTGAATCTGTGTTCTTTGGAGACCTCAGATTCCTGAAGTCCAAGGCTAACAACAGAACATTTCTTCTGTTGCTTTTCTGATGTTTCATCACTTATCTAAAGTGTTTCTGCAGACTCGAGAAGAGCCAAGGCTGGAGATTTACAAAAAAGGGAAATGTTGGCTGATATTTCCCAAGAATTATTCTGCTTCAGATAATCAGGTGATTATCAGCAAAAGAGGAGGGGAAGAGCATTCCATGGAGAGTTCAGTATGTACAAAATGCATGAGAAAGCACAGCACAAAAGCAATTTTCCAAGATCATACTGAAGCCCAAATATTGAGTGAACTTCTCCAATCAAATCATGCAATGACAAAAATCCAAAGGAACCAATAGCTGCACTGCTTCTTGCTTATTCTGCCAATGTTATCCTCGAAAGTCTGTTGCCCTCTTTGATGTCGATGTTTAATAGGTATCAATATCTCTTTCTTCTATACATATTCTCTTTAAAATGTAAATCCCAAACAAAATGTCCTTGCAAAGCAGGCAATTACTTATGGTGCATTCATTCCATAGGCTAGTTCACAACTATAGCAAACAATGAAGTACATTTCCACGCTTTGACTAAGAATATTATCTATGATATTCAGTTACATGAAGGTATGTCAGAAAGTGCAAAGTTGAATCCATTTGAATTTATGTTTTATAGACATACATTGTTAAATTTCAAATTCCACCCTTAAAATAATTAAGCTTTCAACCTTTAACACTGGGCTACATATGAGATTCCTTCTCTCACTATGGGTGAGGTCAGTTTTTAAAATCTTTAACAAAATAACTGAATTGAAAGCCAGACTTGGAAAATTTTATTTCATGAAAGAAAGATCAGACAGGACAGTGGGGGGAAAAGAGCCAGAGACCAATCAATGAAAGGAAAAAGCATTTGGGAAACTTCCCTGTTCTGAGCCTATCAGAGACCACTGTCCCTATAATGTGGTCGGCATGGTGAAAGGGGTGAGAGAGACAGAGACAGAGACAAAGAAGAGACAGAGACATAGAGAGAAAAGCAAGCAGTTCAAGACTATACCAGAGTCTGACTCCCTGAGGTCTTATGAGGAAAAAACATGTTTGCTGGAGGCTGATCCACTTAGCCTGTCCTGGCGACTCCTACGATGGGGAGCAAGGTTACTCTACCACAAGGGCTTGGCCCAGGGTGTGAATGTAGCAGAGACCTAGAAGTATCAGTGATCTGTTCTAGAGCCAAGGAAAAACCTAGCTGGAAAAGGAAACTGCTGGACCTGAAGAGACTAAAATAGACCAGATCGCATGTTGTATGAAGCATAAGCTTTAGAAACCACGTGAACAAGTGACATTCTTTCAGAAGCCAGAGAGTTAGTCCCCAAGAACAGTTCCAAAACTGAAGCAACACTCAGATTTGAAGAAAAAGTTTAATGCTCATTATTAAGGAAGTATTAATTTGCTCTACTATATTGGGAAGACAGAACTACAGATATAATCAAAAGATATGGATTTCAATCTCAGACATGTTCTTTGAGGGCCAACTGGCCCAAAGCAAGATTCTTACCTTCTTGGAGGATCTTCATATTCTAGGCACTTCAGAAGATTAATTCTACAATCCCGTAAGAAAATATAAAAACACTTTGGAAAATGTAAATTCTACATACACATTTACAAGGTATTGTTGTATCGCTGTTTCTATACTTCATGCATTATCCTCAATGGGGTCAAGTTTTTTCATCTTTTCTAAAGTGAGAAATGTACCCCAAACTACAATGCACATTCTAATAATTATATTTTTATTGGTCTTTCTAATGTCAATGTCTGTCTTTCTAGATTATTACCGTATGGTATGAAATCACAATCTAGAGCAGTCAGTCTGATGCTGTGACACCGTCAGTGTCACTGGGTGTTCACATCTTATATCCTTCCTTCGCTTTCAAGTTGTAGTCTTCTATCAGATGAGAGACAAATCCATCTAAACCCTGCAATTCTCTAAAAATTTGTAGCCTCCTGAGAGCCATACATTCCGGGCTGTGCTGCTGACAGCAAGACCCCCTTATTTCTCAGGAGCAGAAAGCTGTGAGAATGAAAAGCTTGAAGACTTTCTGCAAGACCTGCTCTGTCTTCAAAAGCTATATCCAGTCTCTTTCTCTGTCCCTCTGTCTCTCCATGCACACACACATACATGCACATTTATACACATATTCAGGCACATAAACACATCAAAGGCTGTCCTTATAGTGCTCTTAATTCTTTGCTATGTGGAGAAAAACACTGAGAAAGCAGCCAGATCCCAGCCCGAGCCTTACAGAGACAGCGGCAGTTGCATGTTCCCTGAAAAAGACTAAAGAGGCACCAGATGACATATGGATCCATGACGCTTGCTAATATGTTTTCCTGATTAACTTTGTTTAGGAACATCTAGCTTTCCTTGTGGTTCAGGACTAAGTTCACCACAAAGGTACATCATCCAGCTGTTAGCAGTCACCTGACATGCAGGCTAACTTCTGAGGAGGAATTCAGGAGGAATAAGTGAGGTAGCTTTACAAATCCAAGCGAAAAGTAAAATACCATAGCTACTACAAAGAACTAAACCAATGCATTTAAAAATAATATATTTGTCAGTTTAGAAATGGCCAAATAGTAAGGATAGTTACCACCTCCTGGGCATTGACTGTGCCAAGGGAACACTCACTCTACATGCCCCCTCTCTTTATGAGGGATAAACAGGAGGCACAAAACCAAACATTGTAAGTGGCATTAACAACAGCTAATATTCATTGATCAGTTACCGTGGGCCAAGCATGGAGCAAGGACATTATAAACACCATCACAACTAAGCTTCACAACAGTCGTGCAAGGCAGTAGTGTGGTCATCTCCATGAGAAAGGCAGTAAGTGACCCTCCACAAACCAGTGCACAGTACACAGTTCCGACACAAGAGAAGTTCTTCCTTGTTCAAGCTCTTTTCTCATGGTGTTTTCAGTACCTGGCAGAACATACAGTTCATAGCCTGGCATGTGTGGACACAGAAGGAGCACCTCGGGCTGTTGTAAAGTAAGATCCAGTATATAAGGAGGATCTGAGGCTTTCATTTCTCAGCCATCATAAAATTAAAATAAAAACTAGACTTGGTGAAGGAAATCTGTAATCACAAATCTTGTCAGTTCTTGGATCAGCCAGAAAACTAACGAGAGAAAGGGATAATCAACATGTATATAATAGTCTTATAAATACAGTATATAATGTGATAATGTGAAACATCATATTATGTGATTATATGACACAGTAAGTACTGTGTATTATTATCCACATGCACTGTACTGTAGCCTATTATGTAAGTCCAACCAAGACCCACAATGCACAGATGTCAGCCTCAGGCCCTCAGCAGAAGGCAGGTAACACAGAGCTCTGGCTCAAGCTTTCATCTTCTCCACTTTTACTCTGCAACAAAGTGTCACAGAAGCACAATAAACCCTATGAGTGAACAAATGTTATTCAGGGTTCAAACGTGCTTCTTTTCATTTACAATGTAAGAAGTAAGCATTGTCAAATTTGAGTGGCAATTGCTCAAATGACTGATGCATTTAGCAAAAACTAAACAAACTGCACAAGAGCCAAATATTTAACTGAAAATTCTGTGATCACATCAGAATCCAAAATTGTATTCCTGATCAGTGAGGAAGCATGGGGCTAGGGCTTGGGCACAGTTTTAGAGGAACAGCACTTTCCTTTAAAGAGCACCTCTACATTTTCAATCAGTTTCTTCAAATCCTTTTGTTTAAAAAAAATGAATGTTTAAAAACTTTTATTACAATATATCACCAGTAATTAGAAAAAGTTGTACATGAAAAATTTGGAAAGTTTACTACCATTTTTTTTCTGCTGTGGTACTTCAATTCAGAAAATAATTTTGTAAGTAGAAACGTTCTTCCTGACTCAAGCAGTGCCAATGAGTACATGAAAACAACTTGAACTTGGGACTGGCATGGGAGAAAAGTTTTTACAGAATGGGACAAGAGAATAATTCCTCAGTTTCCCATCAGGTAAGAAGATGTGGATAGAATGAATAAGACAGAGATACCTACCATGGAAACAACATCCCCTTCACCAGCTGTCCCAACTTCTACCTCTGGGGTCAGCTCCTCCACTATCTGTCAGCTACAGGGTATATAATACTGTCTCATAGTTCTGCATTTTTATATAGGTACTTATTGCCTAAATACACTTATCTGGAAAAATGTCTTTCGTTAAGGCCAGGATAAATTACTTGCTCTATTACCAAATCCTTCCTTCCATGCTTCCATTGGCCTTTGTATAGACACCTCCGATAACATTCAGAACACCATATTGTGAAGACTCAGTTGCTCTGGGTGGGGCCTCTGCACTCAGCAACTATGTAGTGAGATGGTGCTGAACTCAATAAACACAGTTCTATCTGGATATGTGATTTAAAGGCCTCATGAAGTCAGCCAGATCTTTGAGACTTCTGGAAATACAGCATCCTGCATAGCAACCATGTACTCTCTAAAGAGAAGAAAACATTCAACCATTGCTTACCTGTTAGACACACTCAAGAAAGAAGGTAATCTTATTCATTTATTTCTAAACTCAGCATCAGACTCTCTGCTTTGCATACAGAAGGTTCTAAGTGACTATGGGCTGAACAAACTTCGAGAGGTGGGTTTGGAGTTGTTATGTACAGAAACTGGGCTTCGTCAGTATCCACAAATAAAAACACATAGGTTTGATTCACTGTTGACACACTACAGGTCACATTTTAGTAAATGAGAACACTTTAGCAATGTTTCATAGGATAGAATACCACTCACAAGTCACATGCCATTCCCAGAAGCAATCTGGTAGTCCTACACGGTGAGCCTTCTGGACTCCCTTTGCAGAGGTAAGACTCCCTCTCTCCCCAGAGAAGTTCTCATAACTTCAATGAATAGTTTGATGTATTACAACTGAGCCAAGAGATGCTGACTTTGGAGTGAGTGACTATGTGTAATTCCCAGAAATGTCATTATATTGTCCCTTAAAGTAAATGACCAAGACAGAGTCTGAGTTATTATGCAGGCAGCAGGAAATAGTGAAGTTGATAAATTCCTTTATCTTCAGGGATAACAATAATGATGATGAAAACGTCCAGGGTTACATCTCACAAAACAGCAAATGGATTTCCAGGGTCCTCTTTAAAGAATTAGAGTTTGAAGCAGAAAAATGAAAGATGATTCTACCTGAATGATGGCTAGAGAAATACTACTTAGGGCAAAAACCATTATAAAAAGACTAATTTCCTAAGACTCTTGTTTTTTCCTGTAGTTTATGCTATTCCCAAATCTCAGGAAATCTGTGAGCTCTATTTGTGATCATTTGCTCCCCAATTTTAAGTGACTCCATAATCACCCGCCCTTCACTCTCACCTGGGAGGAAGGGGTGGACTAAATCAACCCTGTGCCTTGCCTTGGGGAACCTGTCCACTCAAAAGGAACACCCCAGCTCACTAAGCATCCTTTCCCTTCAGATTATAGACTCATGTGACTTCTAACCTCTAAACTATGACTTGAATAATACCATACCCTAAAATTTTTAATGATATTTTTTCCAGGAATGATGCTACAGTGCTAGGGCTGACTTCTTTTTGTTTTTAAAATTAATCACTTCCTCTGTGTACTACCATTATTCCTATCTCCCCAGAGCTATGAAAAAAGACCTATGTTAGATGTCAGGAATCCTAGTAACAGACCAAAGAGTGCTACTGTCTCATAAGCCACTTAATATTTTAATAGCACTTTCAAACTTTATAAAGCTGCTATGATTTGACCCTTTCAAGAGCCTTCATAGCCAAGATAGATATATGGTCAACATTTGGGAAATTTTAAAAAATGTAAACTGGAAGATATGATGTATAGTAGACGGCTTGAAAACTGTGAAGTCTACAATATACTCAGGCGAATGACAGCCATTGTCTGCCGCACAGCACAGACCTCTGTGGCCAGCAGCACTAATCTGATGCCTCTTTTTTTTGTTCCCCATGGTGATGATATTTTTACTCCAATATGCCTTGATTCTTTTATGTTAATCTCCTCTCCTTTATAATGTTAGGCAGTCACACATCATTAGGTTCAAACCCTATGTTTGTTATGAAGGACTGGCTGGAGATGGGGGAAGAACAAAAGTCTTAAGGCCAAGAACCCAAATGGAAGCTCTCGAATGCTAACTGACCTGGATGTATCACCATCCAGGATTCACCAAATGAGAGCATCCAGAGGACACTTCTGGAACAGGGAGGTGAATCTGCAGTTTTCCTCCCCTCTGCCCTCATTAGGACATGCGTCAGGAGACCAGGCTGAGGAGCAGAATCTGGGCTGCAACAGACACAGTGGCATGCGAGGGCAGTTCACCCGCGTGCGTATTTACACTCAGAATGCCAACACATAGGAGGACATTTGCACAAGATCTCCCTAATTCCTATTTACCTTCTGTTTTGCTATATCCTTATACACATGCTAGTTTCCAATATAAAAAAGAGGAGATATTTAAGCTTATGCATCTGATTTACTAGTATGATCTCAAGGTATATACACTTAGCACAGGGAAGTAGGGAGAAGGGAAACAAAAAGGAATTAAAGTGTAGTATGTACCGATGTCCCACAATAAATGCAATCACTATCTCCAGCAAATGTGTACTAATTAAAAAAAGAAAGAACTTCTGCCTGGAATTCTGGAAGTCATCTTGGGCCCCTGAGTATGGCTACAAAGCCCCAAAAGGCCAGGTATCTGGAAAGAGCATTACTGTAGCACTCAATACTTCATTTCTGCTTCTCGATTATCTGAGTCTCTGTTTCCCCATCTGTGAAATGGGGGGTCAGGGTGATATGTATTATCACAGAGCTCCAATTCTATTACTTCTTATCTATCTAACAGCATCACAGTCTGCCCCACACTCCTCATTCATCACTGAAAACACCAATTTCCTTTTTCCTACATCATTCTCACACTTTTTTAACCTAAAGAGGTTAATGAAATGGAAGAAAATTTTCTTGCTCAGGACTTAATGACAGCTTCAAACAGAAGGGCTCAGTGAGAAATCACAGGCACCTGTTGCAGCTAAAAGATCATTATGTTTGCTTACTTGGGACCAGACAAGGCTCTCTTAAAGTTTAATTACCGAAGAATCAGACAATTTCTTCTTTATATTGAATCCCTTAGTTAGCATGGCCTTTGTTTGGTCGCAGTTCAAACTCTATTTTCTACCTTCTCTTTCCTTTTTCCAGAGCTATCCGGGTGACTTATTGCACGCTATTTGAAAAATAAAATCCATACACTTCCCAAACAAGGTCAGAAATCTGATTGGAGACTGCTAGTTACCAATGGTTCAAGCATGTGCTGTTTCACAGAATCACTAATGGCATTTGGAGAAAGAGAAGAGAATAAGTAATAAATGTGGTCATCAATTTTAGGAAGAAAAAAAAAGTCAAACCAAGAGTGGTCAAGAACTAAAAGTGTGTCTTGAATAGGCAACAGCTGTAAGGTACATGTGCAGCAGGAGTGTTAGCTCAGGCCTTGGGAGCAGCATGTCAACTGGACTTCAGAGCAGGCCACGGGTTCTGCATAGAGGTGAATGAAGGTCATGTCTTCCCCCTGATCTGTAAAGCAGGCCGGTTTCCATCCTTCAACTTTCCACCTTCGGCAGTGAATGCCCAGCTGCATTCAGCTGAAGCCGGGTCTTCCTACCATTCGCTTAACTCCTAAGAACTGAAAGCTAAATTCTCCTGTTAGAGCTGTGGTAATACTTTCAGGTGATCTTAGCCTTCATACATCTACTACCCACAATGTATGACTGTGCCCCTGTACCATCTTTGGCACTAGCCCCCAAGCAATCTTCCAACCCACCCTCATCTGTCTTAATCTGCATTTGCTGAGTTGAGTTCATTACCAAAACTGAGTTCATAATCAAATTCTCTAGCTTCCACAACTCCAACGCACTTATGTACGCGCGCGCGCACACAACACACACACACACACACACACACACACCTAATAAAAATTCACTGTCAGCAGAGCACAGTGAAGCACGCCTGTAATCCCAGCTATTTAGGAAGCTGAAGCAGGAGGATCACAAGTTCAAGGCTAGTCTGGGTTACCTAGCAAGACCTGGTCTCAAAACAAAATAAAAATCTCCTTAATACAGCATCCTCAATTTGTTTCTCATTATCACAAAGTGATGTCCAGGAAATTTATCCCTGTAATTGATGATTTTTCTTGAGATGAGTATCAAGAGGAAAAAAAGTATTCCACTATTCCTTTCCGAAAGAGCTCATTAAATCAATTTGAAGGAGGAAAGAGAACCGAGGGTGGCACTATCTATAAAATTACACACAGAGACTGGCAAGAGAATGCCTGCCAATGACACACATCTAGCCACACTGCCTTTGTGCTCTACTGTGGGATTTGGAACGAGCCCCCACTCCTAGCACAATGAGGCTCCCGGAGAACCTACCGAGTTCTGCTCAACACAGAGTATCTCTCACTGCAATTGCAGCTTATAGCTCCTCTGGGGCTTCCTGGGACTTTCTAAGAGCTGCACGCACCTCTGAGGCTCTTCCAACCCAGCGCTCCCTCCTTTCTCCTCCCCACTCACAGATATCAGAACCACACCATCTGCAGACTCTCTGGCTGTTCTTGCTTCCTCTTCTCTTTTAATTTTTACCAGCTTGACTTCTGAAAAACCTCTTGCACTTTTAATTGTGTTTCTGTATCTGTTTCCTGTAGGTCCACAACTGTCATGTGGAAGGAGGGCAAGGGGGAAACTAAAAAGCCTAGCAGAGAACTGATGTGCTTGCCATTTTATCCTCAGTGCCCAGGGTGATGAATATGACACATGTTGGCATGAGTTCAAGTGATAATGTATGAATGTCACACTGGGATCCTGAGAGGCGCAAGTTTCCACCTGGTCTCCAGTGATCAAGCCAGCAGGCCACCAATGGGAAGGTCCTGAGCTCTTCCTTCCAGTTATTTCCAGGCTCCTACTACAAGGGGTAAAATATGTTGCCTACTTTCCCTCTATACTCAGGGCCACTGAGAGGTCACATTATGGTTCCAGTCCTTTCTGCAAATACACATCTCCCTGCCTTTCTGTCTCTTCTATGAACCTCTGTGTTGCAAAACTAGAGGCTTTCCATAAGATCTGCAGCCACTCCACACTTTATACATATTTACAAAGTACATAATAAAAGCAACAAAACTCCACACATTATTTCCATCAGCTAGCAAGTTCCCAAACAGATCTGATAGTCACGCGGCTGATTCTGGATTCTCACTCAGGTTTCTGTCCTATTGAGATACTTCCCACCATATTTAATCTAATTGTGTACCTCTCAAACCCACGTCAGGCTTTCGCTTCCACACAGAATTTACCACTGTAGGAAATGTCCTTAACTGTTTCTTGTTTACTTCCTGTGGCTGAAATACACTTCAGAAAAGCAAAGACACCGAATGCCTTGGACATTCCCACATCCTCCAATTCTCCAACTCTACCAACCGTGAACTTGAACAAGTGACGGAAATGGCCCCTGTTTCCACGGAGCATGTAATCCGGGTAGGCAGGCAAAAACTGAGAAGGTAATTGCAGAACCTTTCACAGCCTCCTGTGGGGAATCAGAATGCCTACTCAGAGATCTATGCTTTTCTCGTTGCCTCTTTATCCTTCACTTACTATTCCATCTGGCTAAGGAAAAAGTAACCTGTGAACAACCACCCCACTTTCGATTTCTCAAGGAAATTACTTTTTGTAGCCTAAAAAAATTTTTGGAACATTTGTCCTTACCGATAATCAATATTTGAACAATCTTCAGCGTATATGTTTATTTCTTTAGAAGCCACACTGCTAAAGTATTATGTGCATTTCAAAACAAAAATCGAAATGTAAATAGACGAGAGAAAATAAGCGGAAAAAGAAATCCTGTTATTTCCTGTTTTCTGCCTTTGGAGGATCTTGCACGTTCCCCGGAACACGCACAGCACATTTTGAGCATGGCCAAACACAGCAACATTTACCCAGAGACGAGGGGCTGCCGAGGGCTAGCAGTGGGACAGAATCTAAGTGCCGGCTACAGGGCAGAGAACTGGGGAATACTGGAGTGGTTCGAAATCCTTTTTGAAGTCATGGGATCAGCCTACTCGAGTGTTAAATCCCATAGCACTTCACACGTCAAAAACAATGATTATGGATGTATGGAAATTTGTAAAGCATAGAAAAAGGAACAGAAGATAATCTGGGGAGCTGCCAGGTACTGGGAGGTTTGTTTTTTCTGATCAAGTGAAAAATTTAGTAGAAAAAATATATATATATTCTAGCTCTTCCTTTTCCTCCAGAGATCAGGATGACATGGAAGCACAGAAAATATTACACCTTCTCAGCCAGCCCATTGGTCCTTGAATCTCATAGCCAACTGTGCCAGATGGCTGCAGCCAGACTGGCTTCCGCATGCTCTTCTGCCATGTGAGCTTGCCCTGGCCACCTGCTCATGACGAGGTGCACCTGCCCTTCCCATGGGTCTCGTCTGCCCTGAATGACTTGCTCATAACTGATAACAAACATGAACTTACAGGGCAGGTCAGAAAAGACCAGATGGCTTCTGATCAAATGCCCAGAGTACTATCTCTTCAAACTGGCTCTCGTGCTGAGAAACCCACAACACACGGAGAAACCACACTCTACCTCAGTGATAGCCCCATATGAGTCTAGCTCTGGGTCCTCCCTTCCCAAGCAGCAACTCTAGGGAGTTCTAGCTACCATCTCACCGAGTCACCCAGATATCTAAACGTTCTCAGCAGAAACCCCAGCAGGCCAGATGCACTGGGCCCTGTCTCAGTCTCTGACCCACAGGACGCGTGAGCATCATAAGCAGTTGCTGCATCCTACTACACTGGGGGATGGTTTCCGCCAGGTGCCAC
>PVIC010040078.1:0-16803 GCA_004025085.1 Thryonomys swinderianus | reverse complement strand
ACTTTGGCACAGATTAAAATAGGAGCCTTTTGGATTTCTCTGCTGTCTTACCTCCTCTAAACACCACCCCAAATCAGGCCTGACTCTCACTGCACTGTAGGGATGGGTTAAGCCCTTATTTGTACAAATAGCTATTGGTGAGACTTAATTTCTTTGAACCAGAGTGGAACTAAAATATTATTTTTAAGAATTAATTATAATTGAACATATGCCAAAAGTACATAAAGGAAAAAAAAAAAAAAAAAGCTCTGGCATGCTACACTGCCAGAATAGAAATAGATGTTGGACTCACTTCAGTTTCTAGTAAATTAATGTCCAAAGCACACAGGAGCAAAATGCACCCACATTTGTAATCTCCACAAAGAGGCAGGGTACACACGGTCCCTGGAATTCCATCTTCACCTCTCCTCCGGAGGCAACCTGGTCCGTGATCTCCACACGGTAGTCACCAGTCACAGGCTTTGTTATGTTTTCTGAAGTCCATTCCTTTACAGGCCTCCGCGGGTGTGAATCAGCAGTGCGAATTGTATCCCTCCTAACACGGAAGACATCTGACTCTTCTGCACAGTGAGAGGGAGGCACGACGTTCCCCTCCAAGTTGCCTCTGTAAGGACCTGCAGAGCTATATGCCCTGCGAGTTTGCATTTATCAAAAGAAACACAGTTATGCCCATAACCATCATGTCTTTTTAAGTTGCAACTATGTGCCAGGCATCGTGCTCAGCCCTGAGGATGCTGAAATGTAATGTTAGCCTTGGGTGTGAAAGACTTCGTAATCTAAAGGGCTTCGCTTCCCCCACAGACGATCAAATATAATACTGGCTAGGGAATAAATGGCTTCACTTTTGAGGAATTCTCAGGCTAACAGGCATCTTAGCGGCCCTGACTCCAAGCCCAGGTGAAAGCAAGGAGGCCACACGGGTGTTCGCTCCTCAGCGCGGCTGAAGCCGGCTCTCGCTCCCTCTGCCACTCTCTCCACTGCAGCCTTTGCCACGGGATTCATTTCTCTAAGGCCAGCAGTTTGCACAGCTGGTGAACTAACTTTCAGGTGCGACGCTTGCTTCTAAATATATCAAAACAGTTACAGAAATCATTTTTGGTTAATACTGTGCCAACCGTAGTTGTGTGATGTGTGACATTTATCCCACTATCTGTTTATGCCACTCTTTAGTTTCCCAGGTTCTTCTGTTGTTGTGGGTTAGGTGATTAATTAAATTAACTTCCAGGTTTAGTTCATTCCGACCCACTTTCCAATTCTGTGCAAAGCGAAGAATGTAGGATATATGGCTGCATGTGAGACCGCTGCTGGGCTGAGCACAGTATGGCTCTTTGATTATAAAAACGAGTACACTCTCTGGTAATTTTTCTCACTCAGATACACGAAGTTCTTATCCATATGACCTTTATGTTCTCAATCTATTTCTGTATATATATTGAGTAGATTGGATTTTTTCTCTTATCATTGCTTCTATTATCCAAAACCTTGCACAGGCATGCATGGATCCTGAGGTAAAACCCCGCACACTGTATGTTTTCAGGATTCAGCTCGAGAGACTCATTAAGACTTTGTGTGATGTCAGATGAGAAAACCCAGATCAAATTGGGCTTTTTAAAAATAACTATTGTAATGCTGCATTAGATTTATTAAAGGGACTTTTCTAATGTTTCTTTACAGAAAACACTTGTGCTATCTGTCTGATCCCCTTACAATGCTTTTTAGTAAAAGCTACTTTAAGATGATTGTTCCAGGTAGTGACCTGTACATTTTTAAAGTATATGCAATGCTCCAAAAGAGCCCGGAGAAACGGAATGTATGTGTAACATCATACCGGAAAGATCAGGAAAATATTGCACGAAAACAAAGGGAGGAGTGTTACTCATTTGGGAAACACAGGCCACCCCTCCACCAATGGTAGAAACCAATATTCACAGAGAAAAGTGGTACTTAAAAAAAATAGCTGTGTTACCAAAGAAAGTTTCTAAAAACATAAGCTAAACTATAGAAATCAGTTTAATATCCTATCAATTCAAATCAAATATCTCTTCTTCTTGCAAAATATCCAGATAATTGAGGTAATTTAAAGGAACTTTTTTAATTACCTGGGAAATTGCCTCAATCTCCCTCCTCAATCACCTATCTCACTTTGCAGATTAAATAGCCTTTGAAAAAAGAAAAAAAAAACAGAACTATTTCCTCCCAGCTCTCCTTTGGGTCATTGTAAGTTCCCTGTGGAGATGTAAGATTAAAGGGGTCTAGGTTGTACGAGGAGATCCCAACTTTTAAATAAATCTGATTTCCAGATGATTTCCTGTTTTAATCAGGTAATTACCATATCAAACCTTCTCCAAATTCTGTTTCCTCAAGCCATGGAAAAAAATGGAGTCTTGAACAGTTTCTATGGTAACATCTACATGCCAATCTTATATTGTTTCAGTACAATAAAGTTTCCTTAAACACTATTAACAGGAGTATGTTTTACCCTTATCAATTCAAAGTTAAAATGCCTCAATTGTTAACATCCTTAAAAGATTTGTTCCCAGCATTTGCTTTCTGTTTATTGGTACCGAAAAGCAGTCATTTTTTAAGCCACAGCCACATCTGTAACTATGTAAGCCTTACAGTTATTCAGAAAATAATATCTGAAGAATAACAAAAATCATAGTTTATCCAACCTGCATATAAAACCATTCAAGTATACTACATTTATCATATCAAAAATGCATCATTAAAATTTAAAAGCAGGTGCAGTTGCTCAATAAGCTAATGGTATAGTCTGAAGACTCCACTCAAGATTGTATTGTTGAATTCCCAATTGGATAAAGGAGGGAGAGAAGCAGGGAGGGAGTCTGAATGACCTTGCACCAAGGTGGAGGCCCCGGGATCGGGCCGTTGGCTGTGGTCGAGCCCCACCCTGAGGATCTTTACAGCACTGCATGCTGATGGCAGAGAACGAAAACGTCCTGCACAGCAGAGCTGGGGATCGCTTCCCTTGGAGCTAGGAAATCCGCGCCCACACACTTGGGAGTGTAAGCACACACCTGCACTTCTTGGTGAATTTATGGTCTGTCTTCCTGAGTGTACCAGGGACTTGAGGACTGTCAGAGAACACATAGAAGAATACAGTATGTCATAAAGAAACCTAACAAAAATCAAACAAACAACAACAGAAATAAACTAGTAGAAGAACATTCAACCTTTGTAACAGTCACGTCAATCTATAAACTATTATGTGATCACCTTTATTACTGGTAGCTTTATTCACCTCACATCATCTGAGGAAGAACTAGACAAGATTTCTGAAATCCATTAATTAGTTTTCTCTGGCAAATATTAACTCAGTACGATCCTATTCTCTCAAAAAATATGTTCAGAATTTTAAACTGAAACATCTAAATCTATATGCTTATTTTCTGATTGATCTAACTTGCACATTCTTTCATTTAAGAATATAATTTAATGGCAACTTACTTGATTATTTTCTATGAATCTTTCAAACAAGTTGTATTCAGCTGAAGTTATTACAGTTAATATATCTTCTTGCTGGCAACAAGAACAGCATAAAATAATTGTAAAATATAATTTTCACCTAAAATCTTATCCAGAAGAGATGCCCACAGAGTAGAAATTTAAAAGCAAGAGAGATAAAAGAAAAACACTCAGTAAATGTCTTCTCACTCCTGGGGACATTCTCTTTAAAGTGATGATTATGGCATAAAATATCTATGTTGGTACGTCTATATTGGGAGATGGTATTTCCTTGACAAAAACTTTAAATATTTTATTTGAAAGGTGTATTGTTCCTTCCTCTCTAATATAAATATTATGATGTAGAAATTCAATCTGTGAACTAAAAAAAGATCTACTTACATATTTTATTTGCAGTAGTAGTACCTCCTTCACTCTAAACAACTATGTTCAATTATTAAAAATAAGGAAATTACACCAAAATATGTTAGGGTATTATGTCATCCCAAAAGTCAGAAGCATTAGTTTTCATTTTTGGAATAATTACTATGCATTAGACTATAGAGCAAACATCAAGGTCATCTTTAGGATAAATAAATTCAAAAATCTACATCACGTAAATCTAAACATTTAAAATCTAAATATATTAAGCAATTTTTAAAGTAAGCCTTCCATTTTCCAGGAAACAGTTTCCTTCATTTATGTTTCAGGTTTTAGTGATTTTTTAAAGAACTACTTCTCTTTTACCACATTTTCTTGATCTTCTCATGTTCCTCTTTCTCTGGTTGCTCTCTGCAAGCAATTATTTACTTGTGTTTATAAGCTAATCTAATACCCTACTGTGATATAAATTATTTCTTGTGAAATACCTGTCTATGTGTATACTTTTAATGTAATAGAATTGGGAGATACACAGCTTGAAAGATAACTTTCAATATATTCATTTTATTCTAAAAATCAGCACATCTTGCTTTCTAACACTGTCTACTTACTTCAGTGATAATTGCAATGTCCTTTTTTTCACCACTTTGTATCCCCTCACGTGAATCCCAAATAGCAAAATGTTTTGTTTCCCACCTCAAAAAATCATGCATGTTTCAAAACATTTACATAGCTCTATAAAAGCAGCAGAAGTACTATGAAATGTGAGTTGGAGATTATTTTGTTCTAATGAAATCGTTCAGTTATTTAGTTTACTATGTTCAATAGCTGGTGCTCAGTAATCTTACCAGTATCCAGGCAGGTAATTTTAGTAAGATAAAGAAAAGGTTCTCACTCTAGGCTGAACAAACGAACAATTCCTCCATTTTATCCTTTATTTGAGAAACTATTATTTAGTAGTTTTCCATGTACCTATGGTGTCTCCTGTTACCAGATAACAGAAACCTGGAAATTCTCAGGTGGGATTTTTGAAGTAAACTTAGAGACTTCTTATAAGGATATAGGCAAAGTTTATAAAATCCAACAATAGCTTGTCTGGGTCTCTAAGACTAGAAACAGCACAGAGCTGGAAAGGTGTGGAAAGGCACCGGGAAAGAATGCTACAAACCTGCCTGGGTCTACAGTCATGAGGGTGTTGGCAGGAAATGCCTCTATGCAGTTGTGGTCCTAGAAGTCACCAGCTGTGCGGGCGAGCAGGAAGCAGCAGGTGCGCCCCCTCCTGGGGACCACCGCTCCTGCCTGCGCTTCCCCTCGGCTGGACTCCGCGGGCAGCCAGAGAGAGGGACGCTCAGAAACGCAGTCATGTCCCAGAATGCAAAACAAGGCAGAGGCTGAGGAAGCGAGCTGACATCTGAGAATAGCAAGCATGGTACTAAAGACGGAGCCTGGATAATAAAAAGGCGGACCGGTGAACTAGATATTTATTCCTTACACATGTGAGGAAATAACTACAGAAAGCACTACACCAGAAGAAATTGGTGAGTAATGACCAGGGCAGGGAGAGGTCCACTTCCAGCAAGTGGATCTGTGTAGACCTTCAGAGCAGCTAAGACTATAAGCACACAGAGCTGAGTTCCCTTAACAGCCCTAAAAAAGGAAGAAGCCACAGTGTTATCACTTGACAATGAACTAAGAAAGAGCCATATTTAACAAAGAAAAAAATTAAATGGGCTGACATAAATTCTATGGTCCCTACCTTTACCTATGCACTCTAAAGAACACCCAGTTGATACAGAGGGATTGCAAGTTTGAAGCCAGCCTGAGTTACAGACAGAAACAGTGACAGACATGTGCACGCGCACACACACACACACACACACACACACACACAGAAGGGTAGGGAGAAACTTTCTCTTGCCAGGCACTGTGCAAGGTTCTCACCATGCACAAACATAGTTAAAGAAACAAGCAGATTGAGGGTGTGGAGGAGATTTCAAGAACACACGATAATGATACTGAGTTCACTGTCCAGGTGTCAGACAGGTTGTCTCTAAGGAATGACAATAAAATGAGAACCAAGGGATGACTAGAAATTATTCAGGTGAAGGAAATAGTTTCAGGGAGAAATATTTGCAAAGGTTTGGAGGGACAAACAGCATGGTCTGCTCAGAGCATGCGATGAGTTCCCTGCAAAGAAAGAGGCCATTCACAGAAAATGTGCACAGGTTTAAAACACTTATTACGTTCCTGGAATTTTGGATTTGTTTTACTTGAGGTTTAAAACAATATCATGAAGGACTAGTCCTTCCTCTCTGCTTGCAGTGAAGGAAACTAAAAACTCGAAGTTGCATCACATCTCACTTAGTAGTAAGACCTGGGAGTGACAGGATCAGCTCCGGATGCTGGAAAGACCCCCCAGCAGCCTGAGAGGAAGTGGATCAGAGAAGTGTGGGGCTGGATGCTGGGAGATAAATGAAGAGATAATTGCAACAGAGCAAATGATATTTGATGAGGATTTAAACTAAGGCACTGTGGCTTAGTAATATGGAGAAGAAAGAAGTGGCATTGACATCACAGAGATGAAACTATGGGACATGGTTGTGTAAGGACAGGAGGCAGAAAATGAGAAATCAGAGGCAGTCTCAGTATCTGGCTTGCTTACTTACAGGGAAGCAATATAAAATAAGATATAAAATAAAGAAGAAACAAGTTTGTAAAAGAGAAAAATTGAGTCCCTTCTTAACATAACAGGTACTTGTTGGTCCATGAGGTGTGACATATTTGAGAACAGTAGGATAATTCAGAAATGAGCAGGATGGAGGCCATAGATGAGGGACTTATTAGCACAGGGGAAGCATGTGTGGGAGGAGAAGGGGTAAAACCCCTGAAGGAAAGTGTAACGCACCAGTCACAAGACTCAGGGGGAAGAAGCCCAGAGAATGCTAGCAATGAACGCGAAGATCAAGATGGGAAAAGTCACAGAGACAGAAGAGACAGGAGGAACTGTTCTCACTGCTGTTAGGCTAGAACAGAATTTCAAATGAGGATGGAGAAACAGCATCAAGTACCATGAATGCATTCAGAAAAGAGTCTTTGGGATCGGGGATTTGGAAGTCATTGATAAACACTCTTGAAGTATTAGGTAGCGTAAGACATTTTGCCATGGGCTAAAAATGAGAACAGAAGAATTTCCTCAGCCTGCTTCCTTACATCTGACAAAATAACAAGTGAATACAATGCCAAGAAAAATGTTTATAGTGAAAGTAAGAAATATTTGTAATTCAGGCCACAAACTTAGCAGAACTGTCTCAAATGCAATACACTTTAGGTAAAATCAATAAAGCTGATCCATATCTATTTTCATACAGATTCCAAACAGCACCAGCTTTCTCTGATGTAAAGACACGTCCCACAGTCCTAGGCAAGCTTCGGGGGGGCTGTGAAGCGGATTGTACCCCTTGCAGAGGCCAGGACACCCAGGTGAAGGAAACTTCAGATGCTACAGCAACAGAGAGAGACCAGCGCAGAGGACGCTGCAGGGGTTGGAAGGAGGTCTGTGCCGATCGTAGTCCCCAGAAGGACTGGCTGGCCAGCCTGCACACATCCGAGCCCAGGGATGGCAAAGCGTTTAGAGCTTTCGGTGACACGCGGCTGGCTGCAGCTCGTGCGCCACAGGTTCACCACTGCCACCCGAGACCACGCACGGTTGTGTGCACCCAACGTAGAAAACAAAGCAGATGTGCAGAAAGGGATTGAGTGACATCTTCCTTCGGTGGCAGCTTCCTGCTCAATCTCTCAAGCTCATTTCTCTACTCCTGGAGTCAAAATTTTGCAAAATACCCAGCTTCAAAAAGTTTCCTTCACTCACTCCAACATGAATAGTCATCCCAAGGAATCAGAATGAAATTAAGCAAAAGAAATCACTACACACACACACACACACCCCGTACCTAGGGACATTGTTACATATGGGCCAGTAAAATAAGCCAGGGAACAAAAGGCATTTCAATCAGACCATCTTTCTTTGCAAAAAAAGAAAAGAAAAGAAAAGAAAAGAAAAGAAAAGAAAAGAAAAGAAAAGAAAAGAAAAGAAAAGAAAAGAAAAGAAAAGAAAAGAAAAGAAAAAGTTACCTATATAGCAAAGTGAGGTGGTTTACTACACGGACTCTGAGCAGACATCCTAGGTTCATCCTGAGTTTAGCATGCATTGGCGGGCTGTGTTCAAAGACGGCTGACATCTCCGTGTTTTAATTTCTCCACTGGCAAAATGAGAAAGACAAAAGCCATCCCAGAGAATAAGTGATTTCACTGAAGTAGAGCTTGGGGATGTATCTGGTAAATGGAAAGCACACTGTTTAGGTCATCTCTTTCCATTCATGAAATGGAAATTTCCATTGAAATGACCGTGCAAAATGAAAATAAAAGTAAAAGTAAAAAAAAAAAATGACCACAGAGAAACTGAAAGTGAGGCAACTCAACTGAGGAAAGACAGCAAAAACAAAGCAAAGTTAAATAAATCATTGCAGAAGGTGCATGCTATTGTGCCAAATAGGTCACTCTTTAAAACATGTAGGATTCATCCTTTGGGGGATTAGAAAAAGTTAAAATATCAAATAATTAAATGTTCTGATTTGTTAAATGTAAAGCTATTTAAGATTTGCTCTTGTTATGTATATGCATTTCTGGAAAAAGCAAATGCTTCAGATTTTCACATTTCTTCTAAGTATTACTTTAAATGCACACTTGAAGGCTTTCCTTTGCAATGTTAATAAGCTCTTTCCTCAACCCCCATCAGTTAAATGAAGGGAACAGAGAGCCAAGTCATCATCAATCAGTGAAGACACTAAATCATCATATTTTTAGGTCAAAGCTTTCTCTTTTTCATCAATGGCAGCTTATTAATATATTTAATTTTAACTTTAGCTTTTCAATATAGATTTAAGAAATAAATTAAATTCATAGTTCCCCTCTTAACACCAACATTTCTGATTAGAAAGGGAAGAAGGCATTTCCCAGATAAAGAAGCCACCTATTGTCTGGAGAAACATCATCAGTTCTGGCTATTACCTCCGATGAATGAAATTTATTATTCTTAAAACATCTCATAAAGGAATGTTATGTATCTTCATTGATATCTTAAGTTTTCCTTGAAAGGATTATCTTGTTAATTAGTAAAACAGGGTGATAAAAATAAGACAGATGTTTATTATTGTCTAGAATTTTTAGTTTTAATTATTAAAATACTGTAGATTTGTAATTTTCAACAGCATTATACAATTTTAGATTCATGTTTAACAAAGTTTTAAAAAGACTATTAAACTAGTTTTCATTATAAAAATGTGTTCTACTCACTTGTAAGCATTCTTACTGAAAAAATGTGAATAATGGAAAACCATATGTAATAAAAAGATCTTAATTTTAGAAATTGAACATAACTCTTATTTTAAATAATATGGCATTCTTCACTTCTTCATGTGTATTATGCATTTAAAATTAAAACCAACTAAGACTGGTGTTATTTTTGTAAAAAACATCTTCTTAAAACCTTGCATGACTTTTTAGCACCCAAAAGCTTGTTTATAATTTATAAAATGTATCGTACAGATTGTTACATGTTACTCAATTTCCAACTTAAGTAAGAAAAATAAGGACACAAAATGCATAAGTGTGTGGAGCATTTACAGAACAAAAATATTGTGTTGAGGGCAAATAGTGTTTATGCAGGTTAAAGTACTTGGACTAATGTAAGGAGTAGTTACACACTTAAGTGAAGTCACTAGCGAGGAAGACTTTGTGAAGAAGGTGAGTGTTTTGGAGCTGTGTGAATCAAAGAAGAGAAAAACATTCCCCCTCAGTTTTCCAGCTGATATATGAATCAATGTGAGTGACATTACCCAGAAAGACTGTGAATTGAGAAGACTGAGATAGGAGGTAAAAAGGGCCAGTGAAACTACCTAGGGAAGAATCATTTAAAAAGTGGACAGAGACAATAATGAACTGATCAAGGCATAGTCAGTGAAGGAGGGAGCATTAGAGAAAGCAACATATTGATAGGAAAGTTCTGGAGCGAAAGGCTCCTGAAGCAAAGGGAAAGCAGATGTTTGAAAAGGAGCAAGTGTTCAACCCATTAATGCCACAGAAAGTTTAAAGACAGAGATCTGTCTACTGGTGGACAAAGTTTACTGGTGATCTTTAACAAAAGTACAATCAGTGCTATTGGAAACAGTGGATCCCATTGGTGGCTGTTATCGAAAGGAAACAGAGGCACAGAGGAAGCTAGCACGGAGACTGTTCACCCTAGAAACGTGGCTGGGAGTGGAAGGGGTTTACGTGGGTGTGGGGATAGCAAGCACAGGGACTAAGCATATTTCACAGCAGTACTAAGCATATTTCCGGTCATCCTCAACGATGTTAGGAAGTGCCTGCACGTGTGCAATTTGCAGTCATACCTCTGGTCCCCAGTCGCGGAGCACACTCTTGCCTCCTCCCTATCGTGTCCTTGAAACACTCTTGACCCTCGCAGCCCAGGGTTTTGTTCTCGCCTGCACTGCTTTGGCTGTTGCGGTTATGACACCAATTTCTCTTATTTCTAAGTCCATGAATTACATAATACCCTAGGCCACTGACTCCCTTCTCTCCTCCATGAGTGCTGTTTCTTCTACCTCTTGAATTTCTGGTTCAAGAAAGTCCATCTGGAGTAGGCGAAGCATCTGGCACCTGCAGTCTCCTACCTCCACTGACGGGGCAGAGTGGTGAGAGGTTTTTCTTCACAGTGGTGTTATGTTGCTTTTTCCACCTTCTCAGGCCTTGGAAAGAAGAAGGTGGAGTAAATGATACAACCATAAAACTTTCTAATAGCATCCCATGCTCTGAACAGTA
Source organism: Thryonomys swinderianus (assembly GCA_004025085.1). NCBI lineage: Eukaryota > Metazoa > Chordata > Mammalia > Rodentia > Thryonomyidae > Thryonomys > Thryonomys swinderianus. The sequence continues at coordinate 6,078 of PVIC010040078.1, read as the reverse complement.
TCAGCAGAGGGGTGCAGACTGGACAATCAGGTCCAAAGAAAACCTACTGCTTCCAGAATGCAGACCAAGAAGAGACTGGGAATGACTGAAGATGAATGAATTGAGACCATCTATGCATATCTGTGTTTTGTTAAGTAAGTATCTATTGTCTACTGCTTTGAGAGAAAAATAAGAGATTCCCATAGAAAATCCCCTACAGCACCTAACACATTGTATTGGGTAGGCATTCAATGCCTGTATGAAAATAATTTATTTTATAAGATCCTAATGTAATATTTATTGGGCACCCTAATTAAAGTACAATAGTTAAACATTCATCTGATATAGTCACAGCAAGTAAACCAAGGTTGACAAGTCCCAAACAGTATAAGAATTTCAGAATCATAATAAATATAATTCTGCCAATTTAAAATAAATTTTTAAAAAGATTTCAAAATCACTACTTGATAGGCTATGACAATACTAGCTTAGTGTCATTAAAATCCCAGATCAAATATTATTAGTTTTTTAAAACAAATATGAAATTAAATGTTAACTTTTCAAAATTTGTTGCTATTTTGTATCAAATAAACTATTATTTATTCTTAGTGGCCCATACATGTAATGGAGTTGATTGACACTTTGTTTTTAATCTTTAGGAAATTAACAGTGAGTTAGCTTTCCAGAAGTAGGCCCTTGTATGTGAAATAGTTCAGAGAATATACACATGTTCTTTTTAAATGAAATAGTAAGTGAATAATCTCTGTATTTTCTTCCTACAACTTTTTTATATTCTCATAAAAATCTTATCTAGGAGCTGGAGATTTAGCTCAGAGGTTCTGGCACCTGCCTAAAAGCACAAGGACCTGTGCTCAATCCCCAGAATCACATACAAAAATACTGGGTATGGTGACACATGCCAACCAGCAATCAGTACCACATAGGATAATGCTGGTTGTGGTGGCTCACGCCTGTAATCCTAGCACTCAGGAGGCAGAGGCAGGAGGACTGCTGAGTTCCAGGCTTACCTGGGCTACACAGTGGGCTAAGGGCCAGCCTGAACTACAAAGTGAGACCCTGTCTCAAAAACAAGCAAACAAAAAAAAAAAATGATGAAGGTAAGTTTATTAATCGTGAAATTTATATCTGCAATTTGAAAATAAGTAAATCAAATGTCGATTCCATATCATCTGCAAAAGTGTAATAGATTTATGTAATCTAACAAATTATCCAAGGAAATTTAATGATTTGCACTGAAAATTATTTCCCAGCACATAACATAATATTTGCATTATAAACCAAAATATTCCCTGCAAGTAACACATACACAAGGACACGTTTGCGGTTCCAAGCCATTCTCATCTTACAAGTGTGCAAAAATAGCTTCATAATATGCAGGTGGCTTTGGAATTTCCTCAAATAGAAGTTACTTCTTTCAATCCACAGAATCAAACTAAATCTCATCACACACAAAATCTACACACCTAGAATTCCTATCATTCCTCAAAGTTACATATTGTGTATTCAAATTCTGCATGCACCATATATCCTCTAATAGGACCATGTCCTGGCCATTCTACTGATAGAGCACACAAGAGCCAGTACTCTCAAAATTATACTGTGCTTTGAATATTTTCTTCTGTCTATATTTAATTTTGATCATATTGACTTTGGAATTAGAGGTGGTTATTGATTTATTTTACATTGTACTTATTGAGTATAGATAATTGCATACTCCATGATAATTGAAATACTACATTTGTAAGATTTTTAGTCAGAATTAAGATTTATTGTCAGGTTACATTAAAATGATGCTTTAAAATTTCATAATTACCCAGTTAAAGACTAGTTTAGTTTCACAGAAGATAACTATGTCAATGGTATTTTTTAAATTTTCCTGTTATTAATGTAACTTTATATTTAGAAGAATTAGTAAACAAAATAATTATCCTGTGTGAGTGCTGAGCTTTTCTTTCTGTCTTACATAAATTCTATAGACATAATATACTCAAAGTTTTGTAGAAATTAATTAATTGAAAAATTAATTGTACCATATTTCTACTTAAAAAGCTGACTTACATTTTAGTATGTCTAAGAAAACTTTTAAAAATCCATAATTGGGTAGGATATACTAATAAAATTGGCTCCCCACATTTTGGAAGTATGTATCTCATGTAAGATGCTTATAGGTGGTATAATTAGAAAAGGAGTAACAAGAAAAATTCTTCATTATTAATGAAATACTGTAGAATTTTGTGAATAAGAGATATCACTGATTGGCTAATGGTAAAGATTTTTGGTATTAGTTTTAGAGTGAAAAATTCAGTTTGCAAAGAATTCCCATTAAGAAATTTTTCAGTCCCTGCAAACACTAAATCTATAGATTTAATGTTACAAAAGCATAAGGAAGTATGTTTTCTAACTAAACTGGATGATATTTTACTCATTCTCAGATGTGTGTTGATTTTCTAATCTTACTTTAATATTTGTTTTGTTTTGTTTTGTTTTGTTTTTTGAGACAGGGTTTTGCTTTGTAGTTCAGGCAGGCCCTGAGCTCACAATGTAGCCCAGGCAAGCCTCGAACTCAGCAATCCTCTTGTCTCTGCCTCCCAAGTGCTGGGATGACAGGTGTGAGCCACCACGCCCGGCACTTACTTTAATATTTGGATCACAGTACTAGAAGAACTGAGTGAGATGTTGTAGACTAAGTTTGCTACTCTGTAAAATACTTCTATACGACTTTCTCTTTCGTAAGTGGAATCAAAGTGTCTCTTTTGTTCCTTCTACTTCCAGAGATACATTATGGATATTTTTCAGTGAGAGCTGAGGTGCTGGGAATTAGATGCATACTTCCCATATAAAGACCAAAGTTATGGCATGGAAAGGACCAGAGCTTTGGAAAGAAAAGAAAAATGGGAGGAAGGAGAGAGGAAGGGAAAGAAAGATAACTGGAGAGAAGAAATGGGACAAGGAGGGATGGAGAATTTATTTCTTCCCAACAGAGCCACCTTTTTCTGTGACAACTCTGTTGTTTCCTCCCCAAGTCTCCTCTCATCTCTGTAGAGGTCCTCGGGGCAGCATCCCCCTAAAGTGGTCTCCGCTACCACATGCCCCACCCATGTGATCGCTGGAATACTTAAATCCCCCACGTACACAGGTGGAGAAAGTAATCTGCACTCAGGTATCACACAACGATTCATAAATATTTGCTGGGGGGCTGGGTAGAGCTTCAGTAAGGACAGGGACATTAAGATGAATCTGACCTGGGCTGGGTTTGGCATCACTCCTTGTATCGGTCAGTGTCACTACCTGTATCATCATTCTCGTTGCAGAGAAGCGATGCTGGACACCTCTGCTTACAGAAGGAGAGTTTGTGCGGCCACGGCTACTGCTTCTGGCTCCAAGCACCATGAACAGGCGCCCAGAGGGAAAGCGCCTCCTGTCCAGACGACCATAAGACAGGATAAAGAAGCGAATGACGTGGGCGACGCAACCTTCCAGGTCACGTGGGGCTCCGGCACCAGCCCCAACGCCCAAGTGCTCATCACCTATAGGCTCCCAGGGTCCGAGCGCCCTGAGCCTCGCCTCTGTGCGCTCCAGGCTGGGGGGAGGGGACTGTCCAGATCTACGACACAACATGACCTAGTGACTACGGAGCCTTTTACTATTCTCGGCCGCCCTGTGTAATGCATGGTCTGCGTCTTCTTGGATTCTGGTTCCAGCTATCTTAGCCTGTTCCTTTGGGTATATTTATATATTAAACAAACTGTTATTATTGTTTAAATATACCCAGAGTTATAATCCATGTATGAAAACAAAAAATGCTGTAGCAGGCACAACCTAAAAATTATATAGTCAGTGTTTCCAAAGGAGCACTGAAGAGTCTTCTGAAGGGACATGGCATTTCACAGGGGAAAATGACCCTGGATGGCAGGTTAGGAGTCTGGATGCTTCTGAGCTGACCTAGTGTGATACGACACTACTGCGTTTTACTTCTGTTTCTATCCACTTCTTCAATATTTTAGCAGTGTACAAACCCTGTGAACAGACGGGTCAACAGAATGAAGAGAGAACACACCCCCCGTATGAAGACGCAGTTCAGGCCAGCTGAAGCTGGAAACCGTTCCACTGCGCAGACCTTTCTCCAAGAACTGGATATGCCATCATTCAGGCCAGATGCATTTAGGGGGAAAATGGAGAAAATCCATCCACTGTTCCCAGGATTCAAAGGTATATACACAGCTAGGTGGATCTCCAGAACTGTGGAGTTTGACCTGTCACTCTGCAGAGCATGAGCAACCTTCCACACCCCCATATCAGTAGGGAACAGCTACATAGCAGCACGGTCGGTCTTCTCACCTCTGCTACCCTCTCACCCTTCAGTTTCCCCATCAAATAAACTGTCTGCACAGCAATGTTCAACAAAAATGTCTTGACTTCCTAACATAGACTATGGGTTCTCCCAGACAACACAGATTGAAAAAATAATTTAAAAAAGAGTCCCTGGTATGTTATATGTGTCCTGGTATCTGATGTCTTGGGATCTGGTCCCTGGTATCTTATAGCTAACGTTCTCATGAGAAAGAAGGATCATGGAAAAGAGTAAAGAATGGTTTATTATATTTATAGTTCAGTTGATTAAAATAGTACACTCAAATTGTGGATGAATAGATGCAAATATTTAAAATGCCCACTGAATGTTATGAAAAAAATTAAGTAGGATGAAAGATAGGAAAGACAAGATCAGGGGAGATCTCTCAGAGACTATAGCATATCACATTTAACATACTGTTGCCACTTTAATTCTAACTTCCAAGTTTATGCCATCAAATTTACTCTTTCGTTTCTTATATGAATTATGCCTCAAGAATTCATAACTGGAAATAATTTCCACTTCCTCTTCCATTATTTCTGTTGACCTGGGAAGTATCAGTAATATTTGGTTTATCATTTGTTTTCACTCTGCTATCTCTGGGCAATTATATCAACATTTATTCATTCAGTATCTTACATATATTTTTAAATAGCCACTATGTGCCTGGTACTTTGCACAGATCTAGGTGAACAATATTTGTTTTCAAGGTATTTATAATAAAGTGAGAGATATCCCAGTTAAATAAATGATTCAATGAATAATTATTTACTTACAGTGGTGATAAATACTGAAAAAGACAGTGTATACTGTGACCCTAGAGTGAAGACCCACAGAGTAGAGTGGTGCCGACCCTCCTAGACTGAAGAGCAGCGTGTGTGAAACCTTTATGGCAGATAGTAGACATTTCTGGCTAATAACCCTTTGAAAATAAGGACAGAAAATGCATCCTTTTGACTCCTACTTGTCTCACCAACACCAGTACAGCATTTGGAGCAAAATTAGCACTGAACACCTTTTTAAAGAAAATACTTTAAATAATTAATGAGGCAGAAAAGTAAAGCCAGTGAGAAAGATATCAGAATAATTGAAAAAATAAAAATGATCATACAAAGTAAAACTTATATATTATGACATGCTAGTGAGAATCTGTTAATCTCTTTGTTTAAATATTATTAAAGCCAAGTGTTAACTTTATGAGTAACTCATGCTGTGTAGAACTAAACTAATTCTCATATTCAAATTAAATTCTTATGGCTTAGAAAAGAAATTATTTTTTCTTGCTATCTGAAATGAAGGTATGTTAAAAAGAAATATGGGCTGGGTTTACTTATGTAGTACTTCCAATATAAAGTTGGGATTTATAGCCTACATTAATTATATAAGCTATAAAACAATGGTTGTGCTCTCTAGCTCTAAAATTCACTTTCACTCCATGGTAGCAAGATGGTTTCTTGTTGTTATTTCTATGTTTGTTAAAGGCAGAGAAAGATGAACTTAAAGGTCTCGTGTTCCAGTCTGAGACCTTCTGACCACTTGACACTATATAGTACAATCTAATTTTGAAATGCTTTTTCTTATATTACACCAGTTCATCCTAACCTGGGAGGCCAATAGTATAGTTATTTATATCCTGTTTTAAAGCTTGGTATTTTATGGATTCAGATGGAATTATGTGGGTGCCAGAGTAAATCAATATTGTAATTCTCTCTTGTAAATGTCTGAGT
>PVIC010040077.1:0-16752 GCA_004025085.1 Thryonomys swinderianus | reverse complement strand
ACCCGGCACTGTGGTATGTGGTATTGATTGCTGGTGGGTGTGAGTCTCCACGCCCAGCATTGTATGTGGTTACCGGGACTGAACTCAGAGTCTTGCACTTGCAAGGCAGGCGCTGGGACCACTGAGCTAAATCTCTGGCCCATGAGGCTTGATTTTTGCTGGGACCCATGGTACTAGTGTGGCAGCTCAGGGCTTTGTTGTAGTAGTTATGCTGGTCTTGTTGAATATATCTGAGAGAATCTCCTCTCTTCAATTTGCAGAAATAATTTAAGAATTAATGTCAGTTCTTCAAATGTGTCATAAAACTAAGCATCATCTTGGTGGATATATCTTTTGTCTTGGGTAAATATCTGATAGTAGAATTTGTGCTTCATATGATAATGCACGTATAGCATTTTTAAAAACTCAAAGTTGTGCCATTTTCTGTTCCAGCTAGCAAAATATTATAGTTTCTGTTGTCTCACTTCCTTATCTTCATTTGCTGTCAGTTTATTTTGACCTTTCTAGTGACTGTGTAATGCACTTATGTTTATTGACGTTTTATGTCTTCCACAGTGAACTGTCACTTTTTCTTTTCCTTAAATCAGGTTATTTAAAAGAGGTAAATGCGTAAGTAATTCCAACTTAGCTGTGGCACACAAAATGTTGCCTGGATAGGTGAAGAAACCAGTTAAGCTACAAAATAAGATTACTTTTAGGTGCCGGGCATGGTGGCTCACGCCTGTAATCCCAGCACTCGGGAGGCAGAGACAGGAGGATTGCTGAGTTCGAGGCTTGCCTGAACTACATAGTGAGCTCAGAGCCAGCCTGAACTACAAAGTGAGACCCTGTCTCAAAAAAAAAAAAAAAATTACTTTTAGCATTTTAGCAATAGCAGTAGATACTATTGGTAATTATCATAGCTACTTTTTTCCCCACTATGTTTGAGAAACATTTTCACTAAATCAAATCTTTAGTATTCCATTTGCATATAGATTATAACCTGAGAAGTAGGATAATCTAATGACTAAGAGTTGGGACCCTAGAGTCGTCTTGCCTGACACAACAGCTTCTGGTACATAGTAAGCATTGTGTATGATTACTTAGTAAATACACTGCAACCTATTTACCTATAATTTATTTTTTTAGTGTTTCAATAGAGAAAGAAAAGATTGACGAAAAGTCTGAAACAGAAAAGCTCTTGGAATACATTGAAGAAATTAGGTAATATGAATAGTGGCCTTAAATTGTTTCTTATTTTGTTCAACACTCGTGATTATATCATTTTCATCACTGTGCTGTTATTTTCCTTCTACTTAAAGAGCTTTACTCCTCAAAATAATGTATTTTATTGCAGCCGTGCATCAGATCAAGTGGAAAAATATAAGCTAGATATTGCTCACTTAGAAGAAAATTTGAAAGTGAAGAATCAAGAAGTTTTAAACCTTAAACAATCTTTTGAGGAGAATGTTGTTATGTTGTCTAAACAAATAGAAGACCTGAATACTAAATGTCAGCTGCTTGGAACAGAAAAAGGTATTGAGGTATTTGTAAATACTTTCTTTAGATAAGTGTTGCACACTGTATTTAAGAAAAGTTCTGCTTTGTTGAAACAACTGTCAAAATTATGTAAATAACAACTTTATCCTGTGTTTGAGATTTTTTTTTCCGCTTTTTGTGGTGCTGGAAATCAAACCCAGGGTGTCATGCATGCTAGACAAGTACTTTTACCACCATGCTATTTCTCAATTGAATACATTGCTTTTCTGGATTAAAAGTAAGCAGTTGTAGTTTGTGACTTTCCCTCTGGGTAACCATTTAAATCTGTTAGATACATAGAATTAGATTTAAGTGTTTCATTAGAAACATGGAATAGATGTTATATTTGGTATACAAGTTTCTCTTCAGAAATAATAGGTATAACATACAGAAGCAGTATTAATGAAATACTACCAGAATCTGAGTTTTTTAAGTTAATGTTTAATTACAGTATTTTTAACATTTTCCTTTTATAGAAGAGCTCATCAATAGGAATAGAGAAAGGGATGAAAATCTAAATGCTGAAATGCAAGACTTAAAAGAGAACCTTATTCTGGAAAAACAAGAACATGAAAGGTTACAACAAAAAGAATTGCAAATTGAGTCACTTCTCCATCAAGAAAAGGTGGTACAATGTAAAAGAAAAACCTGTCTGTTTTATGTCATACATTTTTCTATGTATTAGATGCTTCTAGTCAGACAGTTGTGATTCTAGATTGATCCTGAGTAAGTCATAATCATTGATATGCTGAAGATTTAACCACAGATAGTCACAATACATTTACACAGGGTTATTAATATGTGAAAGGATTATGCCAGGTTTGATGTTGCATACCTGTGAGACTGCTATAGAGAGGATTCAAAATTCCAACCTTGCCTGAGAGGTTTATCTTGAATCTGTCTCCAAAAGGGGTGAGGATACAGGTAAATACAGAGGTCCTGAGTTCACTCCTCAATAGCATACATAAAAAAGGGAAAGAAAAAAATTAAAACAGTAGGTGCAGTAGATTTTCTGTCACCGTTTCATATTGTGTAGACAAAGTGGACGTTTACAGTTGTCTTATAGAAGAATGTCTAAATGGAAGAAAAACAGTATTAAAATGCAGGCTAGATAAAGAACATTTATATATCAGTGAGAAAAACAAAGCCCACAAAAAAAACCATGACCATTGGATGGAGGCAGGTAATTTGTAGAAGAAAGTCAGTTTGTAAGCATGAAAAGATCCATTCTCCAAGAGTCAAGGAAATGAAAATAATTATTTTATTTACAAAATTGGCGAAAGTTACATCATTTGGTAATATACAGCCCTGGTGCAGGTTGACCCCCACCATGCACTGATGTGAAATGCTACATTGTTGGGCAGCCTGCAACAAAAGGAATTGAGCAGATGAATATCCACACTGACCTAGAAAGATCTCAACTATTTTTATGGTTTTTTAAAATGTCCTTTACATAAATAGTATATCCCTTGTATCCAAAAAAAAATGTATATATATATATATTTATAAGTAAATATATATGGACAAGACCAGAAGGCATACATATTCCAAACTTGTAGATATTTCTAGAAAGGAAAAACTGAGATTATGGTGAGCATTAAAGAAATTATTCACTTCATCTGAATGTCAGAAATGTTTCAGAATATGTGTTTTTATAACTTAAATAATTTAAAATTTTATGTAGTGCCAAAAAGAAGGAGTTTTTAGCTATAGAGTCTATAATTAAAATAAAGTATTTATTAAATTAAAAATATTTATGTGGCTGGGCGTGGTGGCTCATGCCTGTAATCCCAACACTCAGGAGGCAGAGACAGGAGGATTGCTGAGTTCAAGACTTGCCTGGGCTCCGTAGTGAGCTTAGGGCCAGACTGAACTACAAAGTGAGACCCTGTCTTAAAAAAAAAGAAAAAAAAATTTATGTAGTACCTTTAAAATATTTTTATATAATACTGAAGTTATAATGCACCTTTTTTTTTTTTTTTGAGACAGGGTCTTGCTTTGTAGTTCAGGCTGGCTCTGAGCTCACTATGTAGTCCAGGCAAGCCTTGAACTCATCAATCCTCCTGTCTCTGCCTCCCGAGTGCTGGGATGACAGGCATGAGCCACCAGGCCAGGCACTGTGGTATGTGGTATTGATGGCTGGTGGGCGTGAGTCTCCACGCCCAGCATTGTATGTGGTTACCGGGATTGAACTCAGGACCTTGCACTTGCGAGGCAGGTGCCGGAACCACTGAACTAACCCTCCGGCCCCTATAATGCACTTTTTTGTATCATGAGAAAAGTATATTAAACTGTACATACAAGTGAATTGTAAAAGACAATAATATAATTTTAAGTGTTTTTTTCCTTTGGTCCCAGAGATTAAGTTAAAGATCATCACCCAGAGCTATATTCCCAGCCGTCTTAATTTATTTTATGTTTGAGGCAAGGTCTCTCCACATCACCCACATTAATTTCAAACTGGCAACCTTCCCAGATATTAGTTTATAAAATGCTTGAAAGTGTGTGTGTTGCTTAGGAAAGAGTCTAAAATGACATTTACCACATGTTAAGATGTAAAACGTGATGAAAAAAAATCAATGCTTATGTATATTCTGTAATGTTTCTTTGAAACTCTTGAATTTAGCTTTCTCAACTCATTATGTGTACTTCTGTTTCTTAATCTCTTAGACCTCATAATGCCATTTCAAATTATTTTTATGGTTATCTTTTTGGTTGTAGGAATTATCGTGTAGTCTTCAGCAGAAGCTACATTCTTTTCAAGAGGAAATGACTAAGGAGAGGAATCTCTATACAGCAGAATTAAAGCTGGCCCTGGAAGAACTAGATACAGTACAGCAGAAGGAGGAACAATCCGAAAAGCTTGTGAAGCAGTTGGAAGAAGGAACAAAAGCCTCAGCTGAAGCACTGAGACTCCTAGAACAACAGCTGAAAGAGTTTGTATCAGTAGGATGCAATATTTATATATGACTTCAGATGTTAAAAAGTATTTTCTAGTGTATTTTCTTAGGTTTTCCACAACAATTATGTAAGTTTGTGGGATTGGTATTTTACAAGTAAAGAATGCATAGACATGAAATACATGCAAAGATTGTAGACAGCCAATTTGAAAAATATTTCTTCTTTTATAAGGCAAGAGATTTATTTAAAGGAGTTTTTTTGTTTGTTGGTTTTTGTTTTTTGGGTTTTTTTGGAAGGACAGAGTCTCACTTTGTAGTTCAGGACCTTGCGCTTGCTGGCCAGGCACCAGAACCACTGAGCTAAATCTCTGGCCCCTTAAAGGGATTTTAATAAACAAATGGTCACAGTTTTATACTTCTTTACTGCTCTTGTGCTTTCTAAAACTTATTGGACATCAGCAACACAACAGCGAATTATCTTCACTGAAGCATGTTTTAGCAAGGAACCATGTATTATGTATAAACTTGTGCAGTTGGATTTTGTTACACTCCTACATTTGTTGGGTACTTTTGCTGTTAGTTTCTTCTGTTTTCTTGGATTAATGATGGAAATAAACACGATGGTTTTCTATATTTCTACTTCTTTGGAAGCAGTACAAAAGTAGACCTAGAGGGATCATTCTGTGCTGCAGCCAGTCTTGAGAATAGGATCCTTAAAGAAGCTGAGTAGATAATTATTTTAAATGTCACTTGCTACTCTATTACATATACGGTAGGTTTTATGATGATCTCTAATGTTCCACAAACCTGGAAATTTCAGGTTTAAGAATAGGAAGTAATTAAGGGACAGGAAAGAAATTTTTTACTTAATTTTTGGTGGTACTGGGTATAGAAACTAGAGCATTCACATTAAATTGGGATTATAGGTAAGAAATAATTTTATTATAATCCCTTTAGTAATATTGGCCAGGGATGTAACTTAGTAGCATAGCACCTGCCTGGGAAGTGTAAGGTTCTAAGCTCAATCCCCAGTAACAAAAAAAAAAATAATATTTACTTTCTTCATCTAAGAATTTTGTCACCTCTGGTAGTATGTAAATTATATATAATTGTATAATATAACATTTTGTCATTTTAAATATTTCAAAATATCTGAGATATATAGTATATATTTATAAATATGACTTAAAAGCTATTTTGTAAACAAAATACATTAAAGAAGTTATAACAGGAATAATAAAATCAAGATTCTTTAATAATATATAAGAATAATTAGAATAAATTAGAATAAATCAGAATAAATCCATAGAGTCTAGCAGTTTTTTCCAAAAGAACTTTTAAACTGAAATGTCTCTTTTTTGGCGGGGGGGTACCGAGGATCATACTTGTGATTCCAAGATAGAGATGGTACATGGTACTAATCGAGCTAAGTCCCTAGCTCCTTGAAATGTCTTTAACTGTACTTCATATTTATTACCTAGACACAATGAATTAAACTTATTAAATCTAAGTACTTTTGAGCTGCATCCTTGTGTCTTGGCTGACTCTATGATTTTGTTTTATTGCAGTCCTGGAGATTGAACCCAGGGACTTTTTACTGAGCTATAACCCCAGCATGTTCTCCCTGCTTTTGTTTGTTTATTTTTTTCCATAAGGTTGTAAAGTGCCTGGGTGTGGCTGGAATTTGGGATTGGCCTGTCTCAGTTTCCCAGAGTTCTGGGATTATAAATGTACTGTCATGCCCAGTTTTTCCCTAGTTTTTAGAACATAAAAGATAAATTTAGCAAAAAGTAAACTTGGATGAAAATAAAAGGACCATAAGAGCAGAAATAATAAAGCTGATAGATAAATTGCTACATTAAAAAGTAAACATGCTGTGGGGCCTGAGGATTTAGCTCAGTGGTTCCTGTGTCTGCCTTGCAAGTGCAAGGTCCTGAGTGCCAGGCGTGCTGGCTCACACCTGGCATCCCAGGACTTGGGAGGCAGAGGCAGGAGGATTGCTGCAAGTACGAGAGTAGCCAGCCCAACGTAGTGAGCTCAGGGCCAGCCTGAGCTACAAAGTGAGACCATGTCTCAAAAAAAAAAAATGCTATGTGATTTCGGTTATAAACTCAGTTCTAAACAATGTAGCAGTTATGCAGAGATGACTATGTCCATGTATTGGCTTTCTTAGAGTGATAATTTGTAGTTATTTACCTTCTAATCTGAGATTCTGTTTGTTTTTTTTTTAATTCTTTATTGGTACAATTTACATACATCTCACAATCACACGAAACATTGGGGAATTTGTACCAATATATGACACAAGTCAATTCTCATTTTTACCCATATCCCCCACCTACCTACACCTCCCCACCCCCTATATACATGCTCTTTTATTTTCTTTCAGAATCATATTTATTCCTTCCCCTCATTACATCCCCACACCAAATTTCCTCTGGAAATTTCCCATTCTACAAAGACCATCATACTTTCTAGAGCTCATTTGCATCTACAGGTGCTCATATCAATGAGAAGCCATTTGACCCTGCTATCCCCTTGCTAGGAATATACCCAAAAGAATTTAAAAAATCACATTGGAAAGACAGATGTACACCCTTGTTTGTTTTTCTTTTTAAGGAAAGAAGCTGAACTGGAGAAGAGTCATACCACTCATATTCAGGATACCCTGATTTTGCAGGAGAAGTACAATAGTATAGTACAAAACCTTGGAGATGTTACTGCTGAATTTGAAAGGTATTGTTCTTGGGAGCATCAAATCTGAAGTTAAGCTGGGAAAAGTATTTTCCTACAGAAACGTGTGAGCAAAGCAGAATGACTGGTATTCCTTAAAATTCCATAATGAACAGCTATAAGAAGGACTTCGTGTAACTTCATAACCTCACTATATTTATATTGACTTTCCACTTCCTGTCTCTAATTCAAATTTTACACATTTACAGACTTTTGGCAATTCTTTTCCTGATGTCATCATTTTGCTGAAAGAATTGAAAAGCTTTTATCTCGTCACCAAACTTGTAAAACTTATATTTATTTATATTCTCTACCAATTAGATGATTTTTTTGTCTTTTACTTTTTGGTGAACTCATTGTGTCCTTTGTTCCTTGTCACTTATGATTTTCAGATTTTCTACTGAAATTTTTCCAATCCATGTGAGTGCATGTTACTGTGCAGTCATCTTTACAATGTGTAAATAAAAACAATTTTGGGTCAGAGATTTACTTCAGTGGTTCCCCCACCTGTCTAGCAAGCGCAAGGTCCCTGGTTTGATCCTGGTAATCACAAAAATGATATGATATTGGGCATGCTGACTCACGCCCACCAGCAATCAGTACCACATCCCACAGTGCTGGGTGCGGTGGCTCACGCCTATAATCCCAGCACTGGGCAGGCAGAGGCAGGAGGATTGCTGAGTTTGAGGCTTGCCTGGGCTACATAGTGAGTTTAGGGCCAAAACCACAAAGCGAGACCCTGTCTCAAAAAAAAAAATCTTTTCCTTCATCTTCTTTTGTCACTGTCTCGTATTATTCATTCCCAAAACCCCTGGTAAACGCAAAATTCAGTTATGTATCTGCTTCTCAGCTCCTGTCCCATCTGTTTTTTCCCTTTAAAAGAAAAAAAGATTTAACTGCAAAAGATAGCATACTTCTACATCTCACACTGAATATATTAATATTGATGTTTTTCTTAACTTTAGATCATTTGGTGTAGAAGTTTCTTAGTATATTCAATAGATTAAAAAAAATTTGTATAACTCTGTACATAAATTATAAAAGCATAAATGTAAAATCAGCACCCATGAACTTGTAGAACCCAATTAGTCAAAAGATTTTCAGCAATTTGCTGTCAGTGTCAGAGTTCTATCTCAGAACTGTCCCTGAACAAATAGCACTATTATAAAGCCTCCATTTACTGTTTCCTTGCATTTTTTTCTATAAATTATAGCATACATGGAAATACTACATTTTCTAATTCTGCTTCTTTCTGAGCATCACCAGAAAATGTCACTATGACATTTCCTGGGCCATCCCTTTCGCTTTGTATTTTTGTAAGATAAAACTACATTCTTGGCCAAGGCTGTTGTTTGCTTATGGTCTTTACTATGAATATTTCATCATATAAATACACCTCAGCTTATGTGTCATTTCTTCATTTGGATTTTGGGGTTCTTTCTCTCACTAGTTCACTCCCCACCAAAGCATAAAGCTTTAATTTTGACAGTGTGCTAAGTCTAAAATGATTTTATGTTATGATTAAGTAACGAATGTTACAGATTGTGACCATCTTCTCTCATGGTTTGGCTTTTTTTTTATTTTCTTCATGTTTCTTCTCATGGGTGGAAATTATTTTAATGTGATTAAATATATTCATTACATCTTTACCTCCTACAATAACTAATTTCTATCCTAAGAGCATAAAGATATTCACCTATTTTTTTGTGGAAAATTTCAAATTGCATTTTTTCCATCTAAAACTAATTTATGTATACATAATGATTAAATCTATTTCTGCTTTTCCCTATGGATAACTAATTCCTACTACCTATTCATTAAAGTACCTTCCTTCCCTGTTGCTCTATTCCTATATATGACATATTATGGCAGAAAGATAATTTATACTCACATATATTTCCCTTATTATTGTCTCAACATATATGTAAATTATAGAGAGATTTATATGTACTTAGTGCTAATCTCAATCCTCAAAGGAATTTCCATTTTCACACATTTGAAAAACAGTGCTTCTAGATATTTTTTCCATTGTGGAATTTTACTATCAGTATGTTAATAAATTTATTTCTCTAAAGCAGACTTTTCATTTTAGCTAAATTGTAATATAACCAGCTATTTCCGCAATATCTTCAAGTAGATAACTCATTGTAGCCTAACATCAACCTATCCAAAATAACTGTTTTGTTTGTTTGTTTGGTTTTCTTTTTTTTGAGACAGGGTCTTGCTTTGTAGTTCAGCCTGACCCTGAGCTCACTCTGCAGCCCAGGCAAGCCTCGAACTCAGCAATCCTCCTGTCTCTGCCTCCCAAGTGCTGGGATTACAGGCGTGAGCCACCACGCCCAGCAATAACTCAGTTTTTAATTGTTTTTTATTGTCATTTTCTGTCAAAGTCAGTGACATCATCTTCCCAGCTTCTTCTTCCGTAAAGCTAGATGCACTGTTGATGGTTTTCTCTCTTGTACCTGCAACATTTTTCCATGCTGCCTGCAAAAGAGATCTCGTATCTTTCTTTCTATTGCCAGCTCTTTAGTTGCAGTCTTTTCTTGCCTATGAGACTGATAATTATCTTCCAACTGATCTTCAAATTTTCTATTCTAGTCACTTAGGCAAACTAAACTCCTATCTCTCGAATAATCCACATACTTATATGAAAGACGTTTAATGGTTGTCTTACTCATGCCCATGGTGCCCTGCTGTGCTGATGTGCCCTGTGCCTCCAGCTTCTGCTCAGGAGGCTCTAGTCTCACCTCTTAGCAGACCTTGTTTTGATGTCTCTAATCTCCCATCAAGTTTTGTCTTAGAGAAAAACAACACAGGCTGGGGATTTAGCTCAGTGGTTCCAGAGTCTGCCTGGCAAACAAAAAGTCCTGAGTTCAGTCCTCAGGTAACACATATCACAGTGCTGGGCCTGGTGGCTCACGCCTATAATCCCAGCCCACGGTATGCAGAGGCAGGAGGATTGCTGAGTTCAAGGCTAGCCTGGGCTACATAGTGAGCTCAGGGCCAGCCTGAAGTACAAAGTAAGACCCTGACTCAAAAAACTAAGGAAAAAAAAAACACAGTTGCCATAGATGGGTTCACTACCACTGCTATTCTACCAGCTTAAAGTTCTTTGTACTTTCCTTTCAGAACACTTTTTATAAAATTTAATTCTATGTTTATCCAGTTTTTATAAAGAGTAACAGGCATTTCCCATCTTACCTTTAGGACCATAAACTGTGTAACAGTATATTCAGAGATTGCAGATTATATATTTGTTTTGCTGTGCAGTAGTACTCATGTTTGGTGGTTGATCTTTCTTTATCTCTAATGCTTACTTTCATGTAATACTGGATTATTTTTTATGTAAACAATTGCTGTATAAACTCATCAGTATTTACTCAGGACTGTTTGTGCATAAATGTTTGTTTTAGCAAAAAGTGTATAAACTGTAAAGTTATCCACTTTGTTTGTCCTTTATATGATAGTTAAAAAATGCCCTTTTTTTCTTTGTAAAAAGCTATAAAACATTAACAACTAGTGAGATAGAAAAACTTAAGCTGGAGAATGCATCACTACAGGAAAAAGTGACTAAAGCTGAAAAAAACACAGAGAATATTCAACATCAAGTACTGAAAACTGAGAGCACAAATCAAGAATATGAAAGGTATATATGCGTAACTGATCAGTCTGCCCATTTCTGTACCCTGAGCAACATTAAGACAGTTGAATATCAGGCCGGAGGGTTAGCTCAGTGGTTCCGGCGCCTGCCTCGCAAGCGCAAGGTCCTGAGTTCGATCCCCGGTAACCACATATAATGCTAGGTATGGAGACACACCCACCAACAATCAACACCGCATACCACAATGCCGTACGTGGTGGCTCACGCCTGTAATCCCAGCACTCAGGAGGCAGAGACAGGAGGATTGCTGAGTTCACGGCGGCTTGCCTGGGCACCATAGTGAGCTCAGGGCCAGCCTGAACTACAAAGTGAGACCGTCTCAAAAAAAAAAAAAAAAAAAAAAAACCCAAAAAAAGACAGTTGAATATCATTAAAAGCCAGCCAGAAGTGATGAAGGAAAACAAAAAAAATTAAAATAACTATAAAATATTTAGTTGATTCTTCTGTTTCAAACCTAAGGATGCTTCAAGACCTGCAGAACAAGTCAGCCCTGAAAGAAGCAGAAATTAAAGAAATCACAGTTTCTTCTCTTAAAAAAATAACTGACTTGCAGAACCAACTCAAACAACAAGATGAAGACTTTAGGAGACAAAAAGAAGAGGAAGACGCAAGGTAATACAGATTTGGAACCTTAGTTTTCCAATAAACTGAGACAAATAGCTTTATAACTGTTTTTCAATTCAATTTTCCCATACAGAAAAACTGAGAAAGAAAATACAGCAGCGGAATTAACTGAGGAAGTTAAAAAATGGCATCTCCTTTATGAAGAACTGTATAATAAAACAAAACCTTTTCAGGTTTGTTGCTTAAAATTAAACTTGTTTATGTTAGGAATTTAGTTAGTTCCCTGTTGGAGCCATTACAGCATCTTGGGCATTTTTTTTTTCAAAGTTACTTTGTTTTGTATTTATAATTTCAATTTTACTTCCTTTGAAAGGCCTATACATTTTATTATGCATTAATTTTTCTATTGATATTCTATTGAGATACATTTTACAAATATAATTGGCAAAAACTTTTAATATAGCCTGGTAGATTAAAACTTTCTAATAAAGAACTTAAAGTTGACATTTCAGAAGGCTCTCCTAATGGAAGTTCTGATAGTTGATTTCTTACAAGATGATATGCATCTTGTTATGATCTGTTTTAGTATTTCTCAAAGTAGTACAATGATCTTTTTAAGAGGAAGAGGGATAAATGCTAATTTGGGCACTTAAATTGGGTGCCCACATATTTAAAATGTGATCTATATGGGAGAAAGAGGTTTAATTCCCAGTCCTACCAGATGTTCCATGCACTGTTTGTGTACCCCAAAATGGAATAATGAATTTTGAGGAACGTCTGAGTTTATGAGTAGGAAATTTTACCGAGGGAGACAGGAGGGGACCAGGAAAGTGGGGTTGCTATAGACTCCACTTATAGGGGAGGGGTATAAACAAGGTGGGACAAAACCCTGCTCAACCAATAGGATTAAGCAAATCATGTAGCAAGCATACATGGATGACATCATTAACCTTGATCAATAATCCATACTGCTAGTCTTATCTTTGCCTTAATTGGTTTAGTCTTAATCTTATTCTTAACCTTAGTCTTAGCTGTGGAAAAAGATAGCCCAACCATAATGAGATAATTACTTATTTATGAATCTCAAAAAGGTGCTACTCAAGCTTTTGTTTATCCCTCAGAAGTGTGTTGGCATTTCATCATTATTTTTGAGGCCTAGTATTCAATGGATGCCCCTCCAGCCAGAGTTTTGATGTGTTCTCTGCAGACTCTCAAAGGCCTCAGCCTGTCTGACTGCCTACAGTATTTCTTCCTAACTTGGCTCTCTGTATGGTGATATCTGGCTGATACAGATAAACCTGGCTCACTAGCTTTCTTTCCTTATTTTTTTTTTCTGTCTTAATGATCCTTAAAATGAAAAATCTGAAGTTTGAAAGATTTACTTGGTCTGTAGAGAGCAAGTGAGTGTATTCTGTTTTGTTTAAAATTTTTCTTTAGATTTTTTTCTAATGCTTTATAAGAAGTTAAATTTAAGCTTTTTTAAAAAAGTTTTAACCTCATAAAAACAAACGTCTTTTCCAGCAACAACTAGATGCCTTCGAAGCAGAGAAGCTGGCCTTGTTGAATGAACATGGTGCAACTCAAGAACAGCTAAATAAAATAAGAGATTCATATGCTGAATTATTGGGTCATCAAAATCTCAAGCAAAAAATCAAGCATGTTGTGAAATTGAAAGATGAAAATAGCCAACTCAAATCGGTTTGTAAAATGACATTTGGTTTCTTTAGGTACTAGGGTGAAGGCTTTATTGTTCTTTGTATTTATGATATTTAAGTATAAGTCTTTGGTATCGAAAAATAATAGTTAAAAAGGGAAAATTCATCTGAGATTAAAGGATTTATTTTAGTGCTAACTAGTATTCAATTTTCTCTGATTTTCCTACTATAATGTATAGAAAATTATTGTGATGCACAGGTGTGGTGATGCATGCCTATAATTCCAACATTCAGAAGCTGAAGTGAATTCAAGGCCACCCTGGACTCCTTAGTAAGACCAATTTTAAAATCAAAAGAATTTAAAAATTAATTAATTAATGTAATTGGAAGAATTCATAAAGCTCTACCCCTCAACTTCTCTTTGATAAATAGCAAATTCACAGCATTTTTACAGTAAATCGTTGACAACATAAAGACAAACAATATTCAAAATAGTGTTTAAATCTTTAACAAGTTTATTGAAATGTTAATCATATTCCATACAATTCACCCATTTAAAGTATACGATTCAATTTTTTTTCTTAGTTTTTTGAGACAGGATCTTGCTTTGTAGTTCAGGCTAGCCCTGAACTCACCATGGAGCCCAGGCTAATCTCAAACTCTCAGCAATCCTCTTGCCTCTGCCTCCCAAGTGCTGGGATTATAGGCACGAGCCACCACACCTAACATTGTGGTATGTGATACCAGGGATCAAACTCAGGACCTTGTGCTTGTGAGGCAGATGCCAGAACCACTGAGCAAAATCCCCGGCCCTTTAATTTTTTTTTAAAGTATATTCACAGATGTGTGTAACTATCACCAGTGAACTTTGTTTTGTTTTGAGTTTGAGACCAGGTCTCACTATGGAGCTTAGTCTGGCCTTGTATTTGTTGTGGTCTTTCTGCCTCACCCTCCCAAATGCTAGGATTATAGATGTGTACCACGGTCCCTGTCTCCCATGGTGAACTTTAGAACATTTTCATCACCTCAGAATGAAGTCATGTGTTCTCTTATCACTCTCCTGTCACCTCATTCTACCCTATTCTTCTAAGCAACTACAAATTTGCTTTCTATCTTTATAGATATCCCTTTTTTTTTAAATTTTTTAATACATTGAGTTTATTAGTACATTTTAGGAATACATTATGATCACATTCCTCATTGAGAATCTGTACCTGTACATAGTATATCTTTTTTTAATCCCTATTTTAAATACTTCATGTTTGTGGAATCAAATAATACGTAGATTTTGACTGCTTTTCCATGAGGATAATGTCTTCAAAGTTCATCCATTTTGTAATATATCTTTCAATTTTTATGGCCTACTGGTAGTTCATTGTATAAATTAACATTTTACTCATTCACTTAACAGTTAATGGACATTTGCATAGTTTCTGTCTTATGGCTGTTGTGAAGAATGTTACTAGAAACATTTGTGTATATGCATGTTAAGTGAAATTGCTGAATTCTGGTTATTCTTTTTAGGAACTATTTTCCTAAATGACTGCAATTCTGCATTCTATCCAAAGGGTATAATGAGGAGTTTCAATTTTTCTGTATCCTCACCAACATTTGGTACATCCTTATTTTCTGATTTTAGCCAATCTAATATGTATAAACTGGTATTTTATTGTGATTTTGACTTACATTTCCCCAGTAACGAATGTTGATCATGTCTGTATGTAGTTATTGGCCTTTTGTATATTTTCCTGGAAGAAAACTCTATTTAGATCCTTTGTCAAACTTTTAATTGAATTATTGGTCCTTGAATTGTGATAATAGGAATTTTGGACAGAAATCTCTTGTAATTTATTATTTGCAATTATTTGCTCCCATTCTATGGGCTGTCTTTTCTTTTCATTTTTTGATGATGTCCTCTGAAGTAAAAAGTTTGGAAGTAGGACTGGAGATTTAGCATAGTGGCACCACGCCTGCCCGACAAACTCCTGCCTTAGTTAGATTCCTGTACTGCAAAAAAAAAAAAGAAATTATGAACTCTAGTATTTGTATTTTCTTGTTACTTATTCTTGGGTGTCTAAGAATGATGTGTCAAGTCCAATGTTATGAAGATTTATTGCTGTATTTTCTTCTAAGGGATTTATAGTTTTAAGTCTTACATTTAGGTCATGAATCCACTTTAAGTTAATGTTTGCAGTTAGTGTGAAATAAGGGACTAATTTCATTCTTTAGGGTGTATGAGTTGCCTAGAAACCATTTTTTAAAGAAACTGTTTTTCTTCAGTGAGTGACATCAGCACTGTTTTTAAAAGTCAGTTGACTGTATATACGAATCAACTTCTAGACATTCCATTGTTTTCTTTGTCTCTATACATTTGTCCTGGTGCCACAGAGCAGAATTTATTGTAGAATAGCAATTGTACCATTGCTTTGTAGAATCTTTTGAAATCAGGCAATGGGAGTTCTAGTTAATTTTTCTTTCTAGGATTATTTTGTCTACATTGGATCTCTTGCAATTCTGTATTATAGAACCAGCTTTTCAGTTTCTACAGAGAAACTAGTTTAGATTTGTTGGGAATTACATTGAATCTGTACCACAACATTAAAGCCACAGTACTGTTGGAAAGTAGAAGTTGTGTTTACTAGTGGTCCTGTCACTGTGGCAAAGTGCCTGAGGATCTCAGCTTCAAGGAAGAAAGATTTGCTTTGCTAAGTTTCAGACCAAGGCTAGTTTGGTCTTTTTTCTGAGGTTTGCATTAAGGGAGAATATTCCAGCAGGAAGAATATGGTGTAGTGAAAGTGTCTACCTCCTAAAAACCTGTTCTTCTGTGAGTTCCTCAATGAATCAACCCATTGGTGTTACCACCTTTTCAATACAGTGACCTCTCAAGGAGTCTCTTAATCCAGTGAAATTATGATCAAAGTTAACTGACATGTCATCTTCCCTTTTCGCTTATTGCACACGGGTGCTAATTTTCACTGGTTACTGACTCTGCTCTATTTTTTAACAGTGCCTTGGGAACATAAATTGCTCTATACATTAATTCAGTCAAATTATCACTTGCAGTGTTCGTATCTGAAATCAGTATTTGGTGTTTGTTTTGACTCCAAGAAGGCTCTTTCCAGCTGTCTGTTCCCAAGTTCTATCCTTGAACCTGCCAGCCTGTATTTCAGCCCATCTTTTAAGTCACCTCCCACACTTCTCTTGCCACCACTGTTCTTTAGTTCTTTCATGCTTCAGCTTCTACAAACTCTTTGGCAAGTGAAATCAGTCGACTTGAGAAGAAATCCAGAGCTACCTGTTTTACAGCCTATTTCTCCCTCAGATGGGTTCTCCAGGGTAGGATTCTGGAGCTGGAATTAGGGACAGAGGTATGCTGCTTTCTGAGTGCCAGACCTGTCCTTGGAGCAGTAAGGAAAGGAGAAGTGGAATAGCTCAGGTTCTCTTGGCTTTCCTCTCCTGGTAGGAAACAACTGCGCCATGAACCAGAGCACGGGTGACGAGGGCCCCGGCACGTCTAGCACACTGCCCGAGGCAGAGCAGCTCTTCCACAGTAGTACTGGGTGGAGGAGAATGCCCCCTCCTCTTGACTGCATTTGCCCAGGATATAACCTCAGCAACAGAGTAACTCTGATGTTTTACTGCTCCTGGGGAAGTGACAGAAGAGGAGGCCTGTGTTCTTGGCTACAGAAGCTGGACACGAGTCTGCCAGAAGGAGGGAGGG
>PVIC010040076.1:0-16823 GCA_004025085.1 Thryonomys swinderianus | reverse complement strand
CTTGTTCATAGCAGCTCAGTTCGTGATAGCTCAATCTTGGAAACAACCCAAATGTCCATCAACTGGAGAGTGGATAAAGAAGATGTGTTTTTTTTACAAAATGGAGTATTACTCTGCCATAAAGAATGACAAGATCGATCCATTTAGGTGCAAATGGAGACATCTGGAGGATATACTAATAAGTGAAATCAATAGATCATAGATAGACGATTTCTGGATCTTCTCTTTGGCCTGAACACCTGTAGATGCAAATGAGTTCTAGAAAGTAGGACAGCTTTTATAGAGTGGAATATTTCTATAGGAAACTTGGTGTGGGAATGTGATGAGGGGAAGGAATAAATATGATACAGAAAGAAAATAAAAGAGCATGTGTAAAGTGGGGAGGAGGGGGAGTGGGTAGGGATATGGGTAAAAATGAGAATTAACTTGTGTCATATACTGGTACAAATTTCCCAATGTTATATGTGATTTTGAGATGTATATAAATTGTACCAATAAAGAATTTAATTAAAAAAGAAACACACTTAATTTTAAAAAATCCATAGACAGAAAATAAAAAGATGGAAAATAATTCTCCATGTGACAGAAAACTGCATAAAAGCAAGAGGTGTATTTGCAGACAAAGTCAATTTTAAACTAAATCTAATTAAGAGAGACAAAGAAGGTCACTATATCTTCATACAAGGAACAGTCCAAGAGGAAGACATGACAATCATAAATATATATGTACTGAATGCTAGTGTACCCAACTATAAAAACAATCATCAATGAGCTTGAGATAAGCACTAATACAATAGTAGAGGGGGACTTCAGTACCCCACTGTCACAGACAAATCAACTAGACAAAAAAATCAACAATGAAATACTAAAACTGAACCAAACTTTTGATTAAATGGACTTAATAAATGTCTACAGAGTATTCAACCCCACAAAATCAGAATAGACATTTTTTTTTGAGACCGGGTCTCGCTTTGTAGGTCAGGCTATCTCTGAGCTCACTATGTAGCCCAGGCAAGCCTTGAACTCAGCAATCCTCCTGTCTCTGCCTCCCAAGTGCTGGGATTATAGGCATGAGCCACCACACCCGGCAAAAATAGACATTCTTAGCAACTAAACACAGGTCCAAAATAGACCACATGTTAGTTCATAAAACATGTTTAAGTAAATGCAAAGGAACTGAAGTTATTGCTGTATACTGTCAGACCATAATGCCTTGAAATTAGAGATAAATAGCTAAAAAAATTCCAAGAACCTCACAAACACATGGAAATAGAACAATACTCTCCTGAACAACCAATGGATCACAGTAAAAGTTAAAGAAAAAATTAGGCAGTTTGTACAATTAAATAATAGCATCAGTACAACATACAGGAATCTATGAGACAAAATGAAAACAATCCTACGGGGGCAGTTCATAGTAGTAAATGCACAAGAGCTCAGATAAACAACCTAAAGGTAAACCTCAAACTCCTAGAAAAAGAAGAGCAAGATGAACCCAAAGCTCATTCAAGGGAGGAAATTATAAGGATCAGAGCAGAAATTAATGAAATGAAGGCGAGGGATTTAGCTCAAATGATACTGTGCCTACATTGGAAGCACAAGGACCTGAGTTCAGTCCTTGGTACCACACACACACACACACACACACACACACACACACACACACACACACAAAGAATGCAATGGAGACTAAGAAAATGATACCAAAAATCAACAAATCAAAAAGTTAGTTCTTTGAAAGAATGAACAAAATCAACAAATCCTTAGCTAACTTTATCAAAAACAAAAAGGGAAAAGGCTCATATCTATGCAATTAAGAATGAAAAGGGTGAAATCACAACAGATCCAAAGAACACTCAATACCTATTCCAAGAACCTGTACTCCAATAGGATGGAAATGGATAGCTAAGATAGAAGAAATGTACAGATTCCTAGATATATATAAATTTCAAAAGTTTAACAAAGAATCCAGCAGAAATCCAGAGGATAGTCAACACCTACTTCAAAAACCTCTACTCTAAGATGGAAAACACAGAAAAAACAGATTCCTAGAAAATGAACTTTCAAAATGGAATGAAGACAATATAAAAATGCTAAAATACCCTAATATCAATCAAAGAAATGAAAAATGTAATTGAAAACCTACCAACAAAGAAAAATCCTGGTACTGTTGGCTTCACTGCTGATTCTACAAGAAATTTAGGAAAGAGCTAATGCCACTATGTCTCAAATGAAATTGAAAGGGATGCAAGACTCCCAAATTCATTCCTTGAAGCAACTATTCCCTTAAAAACGAGAAAGACCCAACCAAGAAAGAGAACTACAGGCCAATCTCTCTAATGAATAGAGATGCAAAAGTCCTCAGTAATGTACTGGCAAATAGAATACAGAGGATCATCGAGAAGGTCATATACCCTGACCAAGTTGAATTCATCCCAGGGATCCAAGGATGGTTCAACATACATAAATCAATAAACATAATACACTACATTAACAGACTCAAGGATGGACAGGCATGGTGGCTCACGCCTGTAATCCCAGCACTCAGGAGGCAGAGACAGGAGGATTGCTGAGTTGGAGGCATGCCTGGGCTACATAGTGAGCTCAGAGCCAGCCTGAACTACAAAGAGAGACCCTATCTCAAAAAAAAAAAAAAAACAGACTCAAGGATGAAAACTATATGATCATTTCAACAGATGCAGAAAGTGTTTGATGAAACCTAACACCCACCCGTAATTAAAACCCTACAGAAAATTGGAATAGAAGGTCTTTAAACCTGAGAAAAGCTATTTATGAAGAACCAACAGCCAGCATCATACTAAATAGTCAAAAACTGAAACATTTCATGCTAAAATCAGTAACAAGTCAAGGATGTCCATTATCACCATTCCTGCTCAATATAACTAAATTAGCCACAGCAATTAGATAAGAGAAAGAAACAAAAGGAATAGATAGTAAAGGAAGGGGCCAGAGATTTAGCTCAGTGCTTCCAGCGCCTGCCTCACAAGCGCAAGGTCCTGAGTTTGATCCCGGTAACCACATACAATGCTGGGTGTGCAGACTCATGCCCACCAGCAATCAGTACCACATACCACAGTGCTGGGCATGGTGGCTCACCCCTGTCATCCCAGCACTCGGGAGGCAGAGACAGGAGGATTGCTGAGTTCAAGGCTTGCCTGGGCTACATAGTGAGCTCAGGGCCAGCCTGAACTACAAAGCGAGACCCTGTCTCAAAAAAAAAAAAAATGATAGTAAAGGAAGAAGTTAAGCTGTCACTATTGCTGTTGACATGATACTCTATATAGAAGATCCCAAAACTTCAAACGACTGATTAATTTAATTGCCAGATTCAGAACAGTAGCTGGATACAGTCAACACTCAAAAAATCAATAGCCTTCCTGTACACAAATAACAGACTCACTAAGAGAGCAATAGGGGAAACAACACTTTTCACAACAACATCCAAAAAATGAAATATCTAGGAATTAATCTAACAAAGGAGGTAAAAGACCTCTTCTCTAAAAACTACAGCACACTGAAAAAAGATTGACAAGGACATCAGAAAATAGAAAGAAGGCCTTGTTCTTAAAAAGAAAAAAACAATTTTGTCAAAAAGGCCACACTCCCAAAACTACTGTATAGATTCAATGCAATCCCAATCAAAGTCCCAGCAGCATATTTCACAGATCTAGAGAAAATAATCCAAAAATTCATCTAGAACCACAAGAGACCTAGAATAGCAAATGCAATCCTAGGCAACAAGGTCATGGCACAATCTGCAACTTAAAACTATACTATAAGGCCATTGTGATAAACCTAGCATGGTACTGGCAAAGTAACAGACCTGAGGATCAGTGGAATAGATTAGAAGATCCAGAAACCATCCCAGATACACTAAGCCACCTCATCCTTGACAAAGGAGCCAGAATCCTCAATGGAGGCAAGATAGCCTCTTTCACAAATGGTGCTGGAAAAACTAGGTTTTAACCTGCCAAAGGCTAGACCTATCTTTTTCACCATATACTAAATTAAAATCAAAGTGGATTAGAGACCAAAATAGAAACACTAAACTTACTGGAAAACAGGTTAGGTAGAACTCCTCCAGACAATGGCTTAGGTAAAGAATTAATGAACAAAACCTCTATAACACTGGTGGATATTTAGGCTATGGAAGTATATTTTTCATTCCCTCATGGAAGGAAGCATTACTAGGGCTACCAATAATTTCCCCATATCTCAAGTAGTCCCCTCCCTTGAGGGCAGGCTGGATCTAGTAACCTGCTTCTGATGAACAAAATAAAAGTAAAAGTAATGAGCATCTTGTCCAAATTCAGATGGAAAAGGGACTGTGATCTCCATCCTAAATTCCTTTTCTTGCTCTCACTCACTTCTCTGATGAAGCCAGAAGCCCTGTTTTGGTCTAACCTATGGAGAGGCCCAACTGGCAAGGTGTTGATGCCTTTGGTTAACAGCCAGTGAGGATCGGAATCTATCAACAGTCCTGTGAGTTTGGAAGCAAATCTTCCCTTAGATGGGCCTTAAGAAACCTGGATCTTCAGGTGATACCTTGCTTATACTCTTGACAGCACCACCCAACCAAGGCACTGTCAAATTCCTAACTCTAAGAAACTGTCAGATAAATATCTGTTGCTTTAGGGAGATAATTCTCTAAAACAGCAATAGTTAACTAAATGCCCATTATTCTGCCTTCTGTGTAAGGCTTTTCAGATGACAAAGACTTCTATATACTGATCTCATTTGATCTCCACAGTGCTCCTTGGTGTAATGTTCCCATTTTATACATGCTGAGGAGTGATCGCAAAGGTTGCAATGAGTAATTCTAGAGTGGAGCTAGGAAGATCTGGGCCATATGAAATCCCAGCCTGGATACCTCATTCTAACACATGCTACACCTTCATGAGCACCATTCCAAACTCATCTGTCTAGGTCACTTGTCAGCATAGTGAATCTCATATGCACAACATGCTAAAATATGTACTTACATGACTACTTTCCCTAAACTAAATGTTCAGTATATGTGTTATAAAATATAACAAAATAATGTAAAATAAGATAGTCCTTTATTTAAAAAGCTATTGCTTTATAAAGGTATCTCAATGTTAGCCTGTTTTTTAAGCTATTTGATGTAACCATTTTCAAAAGATAGATTGGGCCTGAGATTTAGCTCAGTGGTTCCAGCGCCTGTCTTGCAAGCACAAGGCCCTGAGTTCGATCCCAGTAGCCATATACAATGCTGGGCGTGGTGACTCACACCCACCAGCAATCAGTACCACATACCACAGTGCCGGGCGTGGTGGCTCACACCTGTAATACCAGCACTCGGGAAGCAGAGGCAGGAGGATTGCTGAGTTCCAGGCTTGCCTGAGCTACATAGTGAGCTCAGGGCCAGCTGAACTACAAAGTTAGACCCTGCCTCAAAAAAAAGATAGATTAGACTGGGGAAAAATATGAATTAACTGTGTTTTTCTCTAAGATATATTTTAGCAGCAATTCACTGGCTAATTATGGTAATAATATCTTGTGATAAAGATGTCCTAATAGAGCTCATTATGCAAGGCACTTAAGTAACTAGGCAGCTATTTTCTTACAATGTCTTGAAATCTCCAGGTGAAGACACTAAAACTGAGAAATACGGAGTTCTTGCTGAGGAATATTATTAACAGATATTTCCATTCAATTCTCCATTATCCATCTGGTCCTCCACCTTGTGAATTCCCCAAGGGCAAAGGCCTGGCTTTATTTCTGCATATTATCAGCTGAATCACCTACCTGGTACATCAAAGATGCTCAGTATAGATTTTAATCTATTATTACTTAGTGTTTTATAATCAGATTTTACTCACTTTCTGCCATGCTACTTCCTCAGAAACATAATTTAAAGAGTGGCAAAGAAAGAATGACAAAAGCTAGCATTGATGTGAGGGAGAAGAGACGCAACATAGTTTTATTGTTGCTTTTTATAAGGAACCATAACAACACACAACTTTTAAAGAAGGAGAGTGTCAGCCAGGAGCCCTGCTGCATACCTGCAGCCCAAATTACTCAGGAGGCTAACGCTGAAGGGTCATAAGTCTAAAGCCAGGATAAGCAAGACTCTGTTTCAAAATAAAATAAAAATTTTTAAACATTGGGGATGCAGCTGAGTGGCAAAAATCTTGCCTGGCATGTGAAAGGCTGTAGTTTTGATTCCTAGTACCTTGGGGGAAAAGGAAAGAAAGACTATTATAGTCCATTTTCTGCTGCTATAAACAGAGTAGCGCAGGTTCAGTAATTTATAAACAAAAATGTATTCTCTGGAGCTGAGAGGTCTATAGCCAACATGCCCCCAAGTTCAGTGATGAGGCCATTCTCTTCCAAGGTGGTACCTAACATGCTTCACGAGCCCTGCATACAGAGGACAGAAGGACGGAAAGTAGAAAAGGGGCCAAACATGCCCTTTTAAAATGACATTTTGTCTTTCCCATGAGGTACAGTACTCCTGTCCTGATGGCCAACTAAATGCCCCACCTCTTAATACTGTTACAATGCAGTAAACTTCCAACATGAATATCAGAAGGGACAAATATTCAGTCTGCAGCAGACACCATTAGAAATGTTATCTAAAGGTACAATAATGGACAATAAAGAAAACAAAAAATGTCAACCTGACCATATAGCAAAAAACTATAACATACAGCAAAGAACACAAGAATTATAAATCTATCAATATAAAGTTAATGCTAAAATGGAGAAAATAAGCAATGATGAAGCCGCCCTCTAAAAACACAGAAGTGGACTTAATTCATCCTGCAAAGAAAGCAAAGATCCTCAGATGAGTCACAACTCTGTACTCTTATACTCAATAAAATCCAAAACAGCCATTTTCCCAGAGGGCAGCACATCCAAATATTTGTGTTGAGTTAGAAATGCAAGGAACAATAGAAGCCATTGACTAAATTGGTGTCTGCTCATCAATTTAATGATAGATTCTTTGAGCAGCTAAAATAGCAAAACTACACTTTATCTACTTGTTTGTGACAGTAAGAATTAATAAGGAAAATAATGCTATTTAAAAGAAAAGGACAAGAAGAAAAGTGAAAATAGAATAAAAATGGAAACAAAGCTTTTGCACATAGGGAGGGGAAGAGGCTTGAGGGAGAAATAGGATATAATAAAAGAAAATTTATTAAAAATAAAACTGTGTTTTTAATATTGTTGGAACCACAAAAATCTCTCCAAAAATTTCAAAGTATTGGAACATATTTTTCAGGCGACAAGAAGAGAAAAGTGTTAAAAATTCATGAAGAGGCATAGGCAGCACTGTTTTTTTGTTATCAAGTTTACAAAATTTGCTACATATCATACAGATCTGGGTAACAAAGTTTCACAACAATAAAGAACAACATATAAAATTAGAAATGGCAATCTCTAGAACTATGTGGAAGCACAAATTAATAACATCTCTAAGATTCTGTCCAAGTTGTGCAGAAAATAAATCTCAATACATAGTTATATCCATATGGGAATGTTAATGATACTTAATAACAGAAATATAATTAAGAAAGGATGTAATAGAAAAAAAGATTGTTTGCAAAAATAAAAAAATACATCATTCTTGGATGAGCAGTGTAGATATGGGTAGAAGGAAAACTGGTTTCCACGTGCTTTCTTCTCATGCTGCCCTGTGCAAGGCCTAGGAAAAGATTGCTGATGAAAAGAAGCCATTGGCAACTCATGGAATTAAGGAAGCTGGAGGTCCTGTGGAATTGTATTCTAAAAGGATAGTTAAGACTGTAAAATGAGCTTACTAGTATCAGACAATTTCCAATGTCAAGTGGATTTAGATCAGCTTTGTTGGATGCCAAGATAATAAATGATCATCTCAGAATTGTTGTTGGGGAGAAAGTTTCAGCACAGGATATCTATAGCTACTGGAAATTTCTAGCAGAGAACAAGGAAGAGGGCAGCAAAAGTGATTCCAGGTCATAGGGTATCCCGTTGTCTACAGAGCATGAGAACACACTACACAAAAAAACAGAAGAGGTGCTTGAGAAAACCATCTTGGTTTATAGCTCTGGCAGGAATCAAATTCTTGTTTCAAGAATTTTGAAGATCATATCTAGATCCCATTGTGGAAATTCTACTTGTTTCCTATTTTTGCTATAACAAATCCCCACTCAGTGGATGAAAATAATTCATAATCTTAACAATTCTGGAAGTCAGAAGTCTGAAATGGCTTTCAGTGGACTGGAGTCAATATGTGAATAGGATTTTATTCCTTTTTTGGACATTCTAGAGAGTATGTTTCCTTGCCTTTTTTACCCTGTAGAGACTCCCCACGTTTTTTGGCTTATTGCCCCTTGTTCCATCTTTAAAAGGTCACATTTCACCACTCTCTTTTTCATCCTACCCTTTGTGCTTTTAAGGACTCTTGGGCTCACTTGGATAATCTTACCTTAAAGAAATTTAAATTCCATTAACATAGTACTTTCAAAGTTTGCAGAGATTAGAATATACAAATCTTGGGGGCATTATTTGACCTATCACGAAGACAGAGGTAAATTAGTGGTATAAAAATTTGGACGACCCACAACTACGATACAGATTCAATGCAATTCCAATTGAAATCTCAACACAATACTTCAAAGAGCTAGAAAAAATAATCCTAAAATTCATGTGGAACCACAAGAAACCTAGAATAGCAAAAGCATTTCTAAGCAACCAGGACATGACAGGGGGTATTACAATCCCCAACTTAAAACTGTACTATAAACCCACTGTCATAAAAACTGCATGGTACTGGCAAAGTGACAGACCCAAGGACCAGTTGAATAACTGCAGATAGAACTCCAGATAACCCCAGATACACTAAGAAACAACTCCAGATACAACTAAGCCACTTTATCTTTGACAAAGGACCCAAACATCCTCAATGGAGGAAAGACAGACTCTTTAACAAATGGTGCTGGAAAAACTGAGCTTTAACCTGCCAAAACCGAAAGCCAAACCTATCTCTTTCACTGTGTACTAAACTAAAATCACAATGGATTTGAGACTTAAACATTAAAACAGAAACAATAAACCTCCTGTAAAACAGGTTAGGTAAAACTCTTGGAGACACTGGCTTAGGCAGAGACTTTATGAACAAAACCTCTATAGCACAAGAATTAGCAGAATCAACAAATGGGATCTCATCCTACTAAAAAGCTTCTGCACAGCAAAAGAAACCACTAACACAGCTAAAAGACAACCAACAACATGGGGAAAAAATCTTTACC
The DNA here is from genome assembly GCA_004025085.1 of Thryonomys swinderianus. Taxonomy (NCBI): domain Eukaryota; kingdom Metazoa; phylum Chordata; class Mammalia; order Rodentia; family Thryonomyidae; genus Thryonomys; species Thryonomys swinderianus. The sequence continues at coordinate 7,545 of PVIC010040076.1, read as the reverse complement.
ATCTGTTTTTCAGACAAAAAGCTACTATTTAGAATATATAAAGAACTTAAACAAATCAGTCCTCCCAAGTTTAAAGACCCAATTCAAAAATGGGCCTCTGAAATGAGCAGACATGTCTCAGAGGCAGAAGAAAAGCAGCCAAAAAGCATATGAAGAAATGTTCAACACCACTAGTCATTCAAGAGATGCACATAAAAACAACACTGAGATTTCATCTCACTCCACAAAGAATGGCTATTGTGAAATCAGCCAGCAATAAATGCTGGAGAGGCTGCGGGGAGAAAGGAACCCTTCTTCACTGTAGGTGGGATTGTAGACTTGTGCAACCATTGTGGAGATCAGTGTGGAGATTCCTCAGAAAACTAGAATAAGAGGTCCCATGTAACCCTGCCATTCCCCTGCTAGGAATATATCCAAAGGAATTAAAAGATTCATATTGTAAAGACATATGTACATCCATGTTCATAGCAGCTCAGTTTGTGATAGCCCAATCTTGGAAACAACCCAGATGCTCATCAACTGGAGACTGGATAAAGAAGATGTGGGTGTTTTATAAAATGAAGTTTTACTCTGCTATAAAGAATGACAAGTTTCATTCATTTATGTGCAAATGGATACACCTGGAGGACAAGCTAGTAAGTGAAATAAATAGATCACAGATATGTAAATACCATACATTTTCTCTGGTATGAGAACCTGCATATGTAAATGAATTCTAGAATGTATGATAGACTTTGTAAAATAGGAAATATTCAAAAGGAATGTGGTGGGGGAACATAATGAGGGGAAAGAATAAATATAATTTGGAAAGAAAAAGAAATAGCATGTATAAAAGGGGTGAGGGTCTGTGGGTGGGTAGGGATATGGGTAAAAATGAGAATTAACTTCTGTCATATACTGGTACAAATTCCCCAATGTTGAATGTGATTCAGAACTGTATATAAAATGTACCAATAAAGAATTCAATTTAAAAAGATTTGGACTTGAGACATCAGAAGTTCAGTTTGATAAAATGAGGCAGTAAAAAGCCTGGAGTCTGGACAATTGGGTAAGTGCCATGGTCAAAACAGAAACAACTTGAAGGAAAAAACATTGAGTGGTAGTTAAAGAGCTAATTTAGGGGCAGATAAGTCATCTCTGGACCACACTTACATTAATGTTCCATCACCCTTTTTTGAGCAGGGGATGGTAGAACTTAACTTATGAAAGTACTTGCTTCTATAGGAGCAAAACTACAGGCTGGTTCAGGACCAGTTTTGGATTGAGTTGGATGAGATGTGGGGGAGAGTTTTGGAGACGGTTGTATTGAGATACAGACTTAATTTTTTTTTTTTGAGACAGGGTCTTGCTTTGTAGTTCAGACTGGCTCTGACCTCACTATGGAGCCCAGGCAATCCGCTGAGAACTCAGCAATCCTCCTGTCTCTGCCTCCCGAGTGCTGGGATTACAGGCGTGAGCCACCACGCCTGGCACTGTGGTATGTGGTATTGATTTCTGGTGGACGTGAGTCACCATGCCCAGCATTCTGTGTGGTAATCAGGATCGAACTCAGGACCTTGCGCTTGCGAGGCAGGCGCCGGAACCACTGAGCTAAATCTCCGGCCCTAGACTTAACTTTTTTAACCTTCATTCATAATTGGTCTCTATCCATTCTCAAGGAAGATGTGTGCCGAGGGAGAGATCCCAAGTTCTGCAAGTTTCATCTTGGCTTTCATGTTTCAACCACATATTCTCTCAAGTGTTTGGAAACATCATGAAAAAGAACTGAGGATTAGGCACAAATGAAACTTCTGCACAGACTTGAAAAGAGTCCCTGCTTTGTAGGAAGAGAGGAAGAAGAGACCATCATGAGTCTGATCCTTGGTGAGTCTAAGATCAGCCAGACCTGCTGATAAGTCAGCTTCTAGTGCTGACAAGGAGTTACCTTCATACTGAGCATTGGCAGCAGTGTCCCCAGAGGATGAAAAAAGAGTAAGATAGTTCCTATGTCTGAAACCTGGAACCACATGAAATAGACCTACTGCCTGAGAAAAAGCTAGGACAGAAGCTTCAGAAGCAGGTTTTTACCATTCTCTACCCTTTGGTAATATGTAGGTCCTTTGATTTTAGGGAAAACGTGCTTTCAGAGGAAATCTTTGAACTGACTGAGCTTAGGTCTGTATTAGTACAGAAGAATGGAACCTGCAATAAAAACAGATTCCTAGACACAATGAATAGCTATTATAGACAAAATTAAGACAATGGCTTTAATGAGGAAATTTTTAGATGAGGACTAGAAAGAATAATAGGCATGCATGTGAATGTGCTCTCTTAACATCAGCTTTACTAGAGGGATTTATGCAGAAAAATAGGACATTAATATATTGCACATAGCTGATTAAATTGAGGGTTGAGATTTATTAAAAATTCAGTTAGAAGCAGAGGTAGATGATGTTTAAGTATCTTTGGCGAAGACTGATATTCTTTTCTATTCTTTGAAGATGGAAGGTGTTGCTTCTTTCTGCTTGTATTCAGGAGAGTTTCTTTGTTTTTACCTTCATGATGATCAGTAGTGTCTAATTTCATATCAAGTAAGCATTCTTCTCAGGCAGAGGCTGCATGGATACTTAATGATTTAAAGAAAATCGTTTACATTCACCCAAGGAAAGCACAGATGACCCAGTGAAATTTAAAATGTTATCTCTCCTAGGCATAAAACATACATGAGAAGTCTGTTAGCTGCGAGCCCTGTGTCCTGTCAGCAGACAGACACATTAGAGGAGAATAAGGTAAGAAGAGGCATCTCTGGAAAGTTCAATTCTGTGGACCCCAATGAAGTTGTATGCACCCCAAGCATCATTTGCATTAGCTCCCAAACTTGTGTATACTATTTTTACTTATCAATTGTTTATTTAACTAAATATTATGTAAGCCAATGGAGTTAGTGCAAAAAGAACATTGTTGTTATAAAAACTTGAATCCCTTTGGAAAGACTCAATAAATGCAAATTGGTTTAAAAATTGCTGCTAAATTAGACATGGGTGGGAGAAAAGTAAAAGATGGAGTGGGTGGAGCAAAACAATCTCAAGGGTATTTTATTGAGATTGCTTCCTTGGCGTCTAAATTCTCACTTAGGAAAACAAACACATGCACGTGTACATGCGTACATACACACACACACACCCTGAAAATTATAGAGTATTCATCACAGAAATGGATTACTCAACTGTGGTTTTTAAGTGAAAATCTCAGCTCATTTAGTACAAATTTGAAATCGTTTTCATTTCAAAGTAACTGCCACCAGGTGCATTCTAGCAACTCTTTCAGGAATTTTATTTTCATGGCAAAATTTTATAATTATTTTTATTCGTTGGAACCATAGCATTCCAATTTTTAAGGGGGCCTTGTTAGAACTTTATTCTTTTACTTGTCTTGAAGCTCTCTGTTATTCTCTTGCAGTACTCTTACTCCCCTGTCTTTCTCCCCAGTTATCCCTCTGGTGTGAGGAGGGAGACAAGGAAGAGGAAAGCAGCATTATCTCTTTATCCAGCAGGATGTGCTTCTCATCTTGGTTGGTTTTAATAATAGGTGTAAGTAAACATTCAAAGCCTATAAAGAAGAGAGGGATGCAGAAATCCCCTTCAGGGCCACTTTCCCCATTGTTCTGATGAATGGTGTCTGGCTCCCTTCTATCCCTGCTAATCTCTTCAGCAAACAGTTGCTTGGCTGAACTCTTGCACACATTTCCATTCTTTACATGACCAGGCTGGTAACTTTCCAATTCTTTATGCTCTGCTTCCCTTTTAATTATAAATTCTGCCTTTAGGTCATCCCTTTGCTATTTTATTTTAGTGTAAGTGGTTAAAACCAGCCAGGCATCTTCTTGAGTCCTTTGCTGCTTAGATATCTCTTCCACCAGCTCTCTTATTCACAAGTTCATCACTCTTCCGTTCAGTCTTCCACAGAGCCCTAGGGCATGGCTGCAATGCAGCCGTGTTCCTTGAGACTATATAGTAAGGATGGCCTTTATTCCAGGTTCCAATAAGATATTCCTTCTTTCCGTTTGGTAACTGGTCCACACAGTCTCTATTGACTGTATTTCTCTTAACATTCTAATCATGATCACTTAAGGAATGCCCAAGAGGTTCTAGACTTTACCTAGTCTTCTAGTTCCCTGAACCCTTATCCAAATCATCCAGAATGTTTTATTTATAGCATTCTGGGCTTTTCCAGAATTCATTTCAAAGCCATTCCTAATATAACCCATTACCCAATTCCAAAGCCACTCCCACATATTTGGGTGTTGTTATAGTAACACCTCACTCCTTGGTATCAATTTTCTGTCTTAGTCTGTTTTTGGTTGCTGTTCCAAAATACCCAAGATTGAGTGATTTCTAAAGGAATGACATATATTTAGCTCATGGTTGAGGAGACTGGAAGTCTAAGATCGGGTAGCTGCATCTGATTATAACCTCATGCTGCAGCATAACTTGGTAGAAAAGTGGAAGGGCAAGAGGATCTGTGTGGAAGAAAGAAAACACGAGAAGTGGTCCCACTTTATAATGACTCTTTCACATAAAAATGAGTCTATTCCTTCAAGACAAGTATTGATCCTTCTTAACAACCAATCACCTCTTCAAGGCCCCACTTTGCTATGCCGCCACAATGGTAAGCAAATTTGAGCATGCATTTTGGAAGAAACAAACCATATTCTAACATCATTACTTCTCTTTTTGAACACTATTCTTCCCAAAAGAACTTATCCTTCACTTCTTCCTAGTCTTCCACTTGCATGGGGTGTGGTAGAGGAGTGAATAAAAGGTGATTCTGACTAACTCTTCCTTCTCCACAGTCCTGCAAGTTAGATACCTGGCCCTAGTCATGGCCATGTCTGTCAATTTAAGACATGGGCTATAAAATTTTCATGTTTTTACAGCTCTGAGATTTAATTTTTAAGTCCTGAAAAATAGAACAAAACAAATAAACTACTGAAAGCCAAAAAATACCACCTTAACACCTACCTCAATCCAGCCCCTAAGACCCAAGAAAGATACCTTAGAACTCCAATCAGTACTACAGTGAGGAAGAGCCCCTGTACCTGCAGCAAAGCTATAGTGAGTGTTTTTATCATAGTAATATATTTTATGATTCTTGTTTGTTTGTTTGTTTGTTGAGACAGGGTCTTGCTTTGTATTTCAGGCTGGCCCTGAGTTCACTATGCAGCCTAGGCAAGCCTGGAACTCAGCAGTCCTCCTGCCTCTGCCTCCCAAGTGCTGTAGTTACAGGCATGAGCCACCATGCCTGGCATTATGTTGTGTGGTATTGGAGATCAAACTCAGGACCTAGCATTTGCCAGGCAGATGCTGTATCCACTGACCTAAATCTTGACTTTGACTTTTTCAGATTATTTATGTGCTCAGATCACTCTAATAAGCACACTTATATGGAATGTAAGCATCTAAATCTGAGATACCTAATTTCTCCTCAAATATCTTCTACCTTACACACTATAAATAATTAAGCACCTATACTACCCTAGATTTAACACAAACAATAGATACCATCCCCACTACCTTTTGCTTCCCAAGTTTCTGGGGTCACAATTCAGTTTGCTACTGTCTTCTTTTTAAGACAACGATTCCTAGATACTCCTTAGATTCTGACTTTACAAAGTTTGCCTTAAAGTACTTATTTCATTTCCTACCACTTGCCCTATAAAACAATCAGCCCAAATGCTTTTTAAAAGATAGTAGATTCTATAGAGACACTGGTGTTGTGCTTGAAGAACTCTGCTGTAAATGGCTCTGTGATACAAGTACTTGTGTTACTTTCCAGCTCCCTAGAAAAATTTACTTACCTATGACCTAGAAAAAGGTGATTTTATTACAAGACAACATGAACTAAAAAATCGAAAGCACACTCTTTCCATGGAACTGGTTTTTTTTGTTTGTTTTTTTAAGATTCTTTGGAGTAATTTTGGCCAGAATAGTGCCTATAGCTGCTTTCTTTTCCTTTTCTGTATTAGTGGTAAGTACAAGCAAGAGCCTTCTGTACTCACTGACTATGCAACTACTTGACTAGTGTTGATGAGCTTATTTTTCCTTGTACTCCTATAGTCCTTGATTCACTCTAAAGCAGATGTGCTTCAATATTTTTTTGCTTTTTGACACAGGGTCTCGCTTTGTAGTTCAGGCTGGCCCTGAGCTCACTATGGAGCCCAGGCAAGCAGCCGCTAACTCAGCAATCCTCTTGTCTCTGCCTCCCGAGTGCTGGGATGACAGGCGTGAGCCACCACACCCGGCACTGTGGTATGCGGTATTGATTGCTGGTGGACGTGAGTCTCCACACCCAGCATTATATGTGGTTTCCAGGGATTGAACTCAGGACCTTGCGTTTGCGAGGCAGGAGCCAGAACCACTGAGCTAATCCTCCGGCCATGCATCAATATATTTATAAAAGTTTGTTTGATGAAAATTTATTTTTGTCTTCTGCCACCTTTATTCCTTAAATTTAAAAATGTAGAGCTGCGGGCCACGCCGTGCCTTGTTTCCAGTGGACTGTGGGACCAGCGTCAGGTGGACCGGACCCAGCACCTGCGGGCCTGCCTTGCCGTGTTTCCAGTGGACTGAGGGACCAGCGGCGGGCAGACCGGACCCAGCAGCTGCGGACCGGCCGTGCCTTGTTTCCGGCAGGCTGAGGGAGCAGCACGCGGACCCGGCTTCAGGGTGCAGTCCATTTCCAGTGGACAGAAGGCCGCCCACCAGCCCACTGTATCCCGGAGCTGTGCAGTGAGGAGTCAGACATAGAGGTAACTCATAAGCTCAAAGTATCCAGTATAGAATCTAACAAAACTTTTTATCTTATTTACTGTGTTTAATACTGATATTGGCATTTATTGTATTATGGTAACAAACATGATGTGATTGTTCTGCTCAAATACCTACCGTGATGTGTCAGGGGTGAGAACTCTCAAGGGTTATTACAGATTCAAGGAGGACCCCCCAGGAAAGTGCTGCTTCCAAAGGGCCCCAGATAATAGAAAGAGACCTGCAACAAACATTGCCCTGTTACCAGACAAAGAAGAGCATTAAAAACAACGAAAGAATAGACATGGGAAAATACACAAAAAAACAGACACAAAGATCACCACCACAGGGAAATTCAGAGAAAAGGAAAATAGGGCAAACTGAAACTCAAACACCAGGACTCTTGGAGATGGTAACTAAAGCAGATCTAGTAAAATGGAAAGCAGAACTCATCTCTGAGATCAAAACAGAGATACTGTCCTCAGTGAAAGACTTCAATAAAGAAGAAATCAGTGAGATGATTGAATCCAAGTTAGCAGAAGCAATGGAACCTTTAAAACGGCTTCAAGCAGAGCTCCAGGGAATGATGAAGGAGAATGAAAGCTTGCGCAGCAGGATGAATGAAGCAGAGAACCGAATCTCAGACCTAGAGGACAGCATAGCAGCCAGCGAGCAGGAAAGGTATAATCTATGGAAAAGAGCAAGGGATCATGAGAAATCAATTCAACAGCTTCTAGATGACTCAAAGATAAATAACATA
>PVIC010040075.1:0-16834 GCA_004025085.1 Thryonomys swinderianus | reverse complement strand
TTATTTTTTTTTTGTTTTTTTTTTTTTTTTTTTTTTTTTTTTTTTTTTTTTTTTTTTTTTTTTTTTTTTTTTTTGCTTTTTGAGACAGGGTCTCACTTTGTAGTTCAGGCTGGCCCTGAGCTCACTATGTAGCCTAGGCAAGCATCGAACTCAGCAATCCTCCTGTCTCTGCCTCCCGAGTGCTGAGATTACAGGCGTGAGCCACCACGCCCAGCAAGGGTGATGATTTTTGTGTGTATATTTCACTATCTTCTGAAGGACACTATTAAAAAGCAAATGTCACTATTCATTAATATACACTGAATGATTCCTAGTTTAGAAGACTGAACACCTGATAGTTTAGGACTGTTAACAAACAAAAAAAAAAAACTTGCATATTTAAATACAAATTGAAATGCTTTAAAATGTGTTTCCATGTGAAACAGAAGTTTTTTTAATTGGCTTTTAAAATTTATTCTTTGTACCATAAAGTTTTTTTATGCAAGATCACAGTCTACCTTGCATTTTTTTTTTTTTTTTTGAGACAGGGTCTCGCTTTGTAGTTAAGGCTAGCTCTGAGCTCACTATGTAGCCCAGGCAAGCCTTGAACTCAGCAATCCTCCTGTCTCTGCCTCCTGAGTGCTGGGATTACAGGTGTGAGCCACCACGCCTGGCTACCTTGCATTTTATAATGCATAATTTCATATACATATACAAATTGAAAGGCATATCTTTTGCAATTCCGTGAACTATTCTTGGATCTTTTCTCATTATTACTATCTTTGTTTTATCTGTTTTCATTGTGGGAGGCTGCACTATTGATTATGCCCAAAGCAGGAGGTAAGCAAGGCTGGCTTTCAACAGCTGATCCTGTAATTGGCTTGATTATAGAAGTGAGTCCAACCAAAGCCTGTGTGCTGAGGTCAGAGTGACTCCCACCAAAATTCCATTCTCAGAGTGAAAAACTTCTTTACAAAAAAGACAAAATTAATTTTTATCCACAACCTATATTTTGTCTGCTCTGTTCCACATTCAAGAATGCTTTGTCTTTTTCTTTATAACCCTTTCGTGCATCAGTAATATGTCTGTAACAACTACATGTCCTCTCCTTCACACTGTTTACCTGAAGCTAACTATGATGTCACCAATAAATATCAGCAGCTCTGGGTATTCAGTACCCTTCCTGTTCGGCCTTCCTTACACAAGCATTGATCATCCTGGCTGCCCATTTCTCTGTTTTTTTCATTTTACCTTTGAATCTTTCTTCAGCCTTGCATCATAGCATTGAGCAGAAACCCACTGCAGGGGTCTGTGGTATCCATTATATTATTGTATTTTATTTAATTTCCCAGACATGATATCATTTATGTATAATATTTTCAGAACACATTTCTTAAATACAAATGCACATTTATAACTTGTCCAGGCCTGCTGGGCAAATCAGCAGGGTAACATAGTTGAGGGGTGCAGATTAAAAAAAAGAGAAGACAGAACAGATGGGCTCGGGAGGTGTGCTCAGTCAATACTGAGCAGCCACCGAGGCGTTTATTGAGCAAGTTATATTTATGCTGCTCCAAAAGGTCAACATGATGTCATATTATCTTATAGGTGTGAAAAGAAACAGTAACAAAGTATCTGAGAAATCAGTACACAAATAGAAGTAAGATGTCAGCAAAATATCTGCAATCTGATTAGAAATACAAGCACACTCAAACACAAGAAAGAGAACAAGATGTTTTTAACATGGGAAACAAAGGTCAGCAGGTCAAGTCAGAGGTCGTTTACTTGAAAACGCCCCAGTCAGGCCTCCCAGTGCATCAACCCCAAAGCTTGCAGGTCTTTACCTTGGGAGCCAGGCAGAGCTATTTGAATTAGTGCAGATCTTCAGGCCTGACAAGGGATTTAAACAAACCTGCTTCCCACAGTAACTCTAACAATTATCACACAAAGTAAAAATATATTAAAATGTTAGAAATTGATTTTAAAATGTAGACATTGATAATTTACTAATTAAGAGACTAAAACTACTAAGAAGCATGTGAAAAATATTTGGTTTCATGAGAAAAAGATATAGAAATTCAAGTAAGACAACTGCTTAAATATTTACTCACATTTGGCAAGAATTTAAGTGCTAGTATTAGAATGAATATTACTCAAAATAATTGTTGACTATATACATTAGTTTGTATTTTTGAAAGTTATTCTGGCATATCTTTTTATTTCAGAAATTTTGCTTTTGAGGGAAAAGGGAAAATTGAGAATCAAGATAGTCACGTACAGGTACAAGTTCTCAATGTTAAATGTGATCATATTGCATATATAAAGTGTACTAATAAAATCAATTTAGAAAAGAATTTAAACCAAGGGAATAATAAGAAAGGTAAAATACGTTAAAGATGTGAATAAAGGTAAAAAAATGTTAAAGATGTGAATAAAGCAAATGTACAGAATAGGATTAGTAACTTAGCATATTAAAGTTTTTAACATGAATTGATACTTTGCTATTTGAAGTAATGCTGTGGCTGGGCTGGTGGTGCATGCCTACACCCTGCACTCAGGAGGATCATGGGAAGTTTGAAGCCAGTCTGTCTGGCCTCAGTAGCGAGTTCACAAAACTATATTGCAAGAGCTTGCCTCAAAAAACTCAAAGTTAGGAAATAAATAAAATAATATTAAATAAAGTTAAGAAATAAATAAAATAATATTAAGATATCAAAGAAATTTCAATACATATGCAAAATTCTAAAAATATAAATCACTTGGCTCATCATTAATAAAAACAATAAAATTAGCAAAGTGTGTATGCTTTGTTATGGACCACATTATTCTATAATTATAATTAAAATTTATTCTTAGAAAAGTTATGTACATTTTGACAATACTTTATCAATCACAGGTATATTTCAACAAGTATGCATCAATCATGTTCTCTGTGTGGACTTCATAAATTTAATGAACAAAGAGTATTATGTTTATAAAAATACAATAAAAATCAATTACAAATTTATAACAGCTAAATATTTAGAAGGCTATGGCTAGCAAATAACAGTGAATTGCCAAACCTTAAACCTGAAGACTAATTTCTAATATTATTCTACAAGATGCCATTACACTTTAGCTCTGATAAATTTTAGTTATGATGGATATATTGTGCGTATAGGAAAGCACCCTTTTATACTCAAAACAGTGTAGACAATGATAACTTACTCTTAAATGGTACTGCATTTTAAAAATTATATTCGTTCTATTAATACTCCTTTAAACATTTGTTCAAGATCTGGGTTATTTCAGAATAAAAAGATACTTAAATTATTACTAAATTATAAAAGTTAACTCATAAATCATAACTCTGACATTACAGTGCAACACAATAACTCAGGTTAAATGTCTCTCTACATAATTTTATTTATAATAGATGGGTATACATTATTAAACCTGTATCTCGTCAATGTATTCACCTTAAAAGAAACAACAAACTCAGTGATTCACAGCATCATATGTGTTTTACCAAATGGAAATACAGCTGTGTATTCCTTATGAATCAGTTCATCCAATCTTACATCTTCAAAGACAGATGTGAAATTTGTTAGATATCATTCAAATGAATATTCAGCCTATTTTTTTTCCTTTTTTGCCATGCACTTGATGCCTTTTTTTATATTCAGGAATACAAATAGGCCCCAGAAAGGAGCTGATGGATCTGGAGATCATGATGGTGAGCAAAGTAAACCAGATTCAGAAAGACAAATATTACATGTTCTCCCTAATACGTAGAATCAAAAAAAAAATGACAAGTAGAAGGGAGACCATTATTAAACCAAAAGAAGAGAAAAAGGTAGTGTAAGAACAAGAGATAGGGTAAATGAGATGTTCAAAATTTGTTATATGCCTTGAAAACTCTTCAAAAAATACTTGAAGGGCTGGAGATTTTAGCTCAGTGTTTCCAGCACCTGCCTAGCAAGTGCAATGTCCTGAATTTGATTCCCAGTAACCACATACAACAATGCTGGGTGTGGTGACTCACACCCACCAGCAATCAGTACCATACACCACAATGCTGGGCATGGTGTATCAACCCTGTAATCCCAGCACTCAGAGGCAGAGGCAGGAGGATTGCTGAGTTCCAGGCTTACCTGGGCTACATAGTGAGCTTAAGGCCAGCCTGAGCTACAAAGCAAGACCCTGTCTTTAAAAAAAAAGAAAAAAAGCCGGGCGTGGTGGCTCATGCCTGTAATCCCGGCACTCGGGAGGCAGAGACAGGAGGATTGCTGAGTTCAAGGCTTGCCTGGGCTACATAGTGAGCTCAGAGCCAGCCTGAACTACAAAGTGAGACCCTGTCTCAAAAAAAGAAAAAGAAACTAGAGTTAAGTATGGGACAGAGGGTGATAGGGGAAAATGAATAAAAGTGTGATTTGCATATAGAAATCTGCTAAAACAAAGCCTATTAGATTAATCAACATTAATATGTAATAATAAAAAGTGGAAATGCTGCAATTGAATTTCTTGAATTTATCTATGTTAATCTCTTCTCCAACACCACTGCCCCCACCATTTTCATTTGTCTTTTGTAAACCTGGTCATTTGAAAACCTGGTACCTTTCTGAGCTCTGGCATACGCAATATTGCCTCCAAATTTATTCATAGTGGCTCTTCAGTTGCACAAGAAAGTTCATGAGCACCAGTCACTAGTTAGCATTAATAATTAATTCATGGTAACATAATCTATATGATCTTCTTCAGTTTTCTAAAACCTTGTGACCTGTAGACCATTCTAGCCTTGTTATTGTTAATTCAAAGAATTTTCCGGCTAAAGAAAACTGTAAACAAGATTGTATTGTAAAAGCTATAAATATGCAAGTATTTGTTATGTTGTAAATGCCTGAGCTACTCCACTGCACCTTAATAATATAATCATTGATATTTTGTTTCAAATACCTTAAAGAGCATTTGTATTACCCTCCTGTTTTCAGTTATTTTCTTGCCACTGAAAGAACCAAACTACAATTTATAGGAAGAAATGGGGAATGCGGTTCTTGGCTCATGGTTTTAGAACTGTGTCAGCTGATTGTGGGCAATGGCAGGGGACCTTGGTGAAGGAAAACTGCTCACATCATTCCGTCAGGAAGCAGAAAGCAAAGGGAGGAGCTGGAGAGGAGGATATTCCCTTTGAGGTCAGACTCAGAGTGTATAAGGCTCACTTTGTCAGACTTACAACAAATCTGACCTATGAACCTTCTCCTGGAATGGAAATTGGTCATAAATCAAGGTCCTGCTTTTAGAGAAAGAAATAGAAGGAGAGAGAAAAAGAGTGAGTGGAAGTAACAGAGAAAGAGTGAGAGAGAAAGGAAGACAGAGAAAGAGAGAGAGAGAGAGAGAGAGAGAGAGAGAGAGAGAGAGAGAGAGAGAGAGAGGCTCAGGGATTCAAGGAGAGAGTTGACAACACACACTGCTCCCAGGACTATAAAGCTTTCTGCTCACTCGTATTCATGGGATTAGTTAGGACTTACATTTTTATTTTATAAATCTCTGCCATCTGACATCAATCTTTAAAGGATCATTAAATATAAGATAAATTGAACTGGATACATAGTCTGATTTATCCAAGATAGACTTTAATTTGTATTTTATGTAATAAATAATTTCACATTATTCTTCATTCTTTTATACTGGCCCAGCACTTTCTAAGTCCTGAAACTTAATCTGTGTATCTGCTTTTGTTTTCATAACTTCTTAAAAATTTAGATCTTTAATATAAAGGATTCTTTAAGCTGCCATTTTCTGATTCTAACAGCCACCTCATTAATTCACATTAAGAACTAAGATAATGTTTACCTATTTAAGCTTAAATTTAAACTTATTTTACTTACTGTTCACATTTATATCTTATAATCTTTGTTCCCTTTTTTTAGCTTAGAAGTTACCAGAATAGCACTCCAAAGTAGCTGAACTTTATTTTATCTATTTATTACACCCTTCCTCCAACACTTAGCTGAAATTCAGTCTCTTGAAATGAGCCCCATCTTTATATGGAAGTAACTTTACTGATCTTCTTAATACTATGCTAGATGCTTTCACATATATTTTATCACTTCCATGACATTTTCAGCAAAACTATTGTCACAAAATACCAAACAACTCACTTAAAAACTAAGCAATCTGCTTCGGTTACAGAGCTGCTTACAGGGTTACCTGTGAGCTGTGTCCTTTGCTCTTTACGTATAGGAGGTCTTCTGGTTCTGTCTGAATCTTAATGCAGAAAAATGTTTGTTGGCACTGCCTAAACATACAATTACTTATTGCCAAGGACATAGTCCCACTATAAAATTCAAAAATTGATTTCATATATATTCGTTTGTGTGTTTCTCAAAGATTTTCTGTATTTATTTCAACACAAATCAGAAAAAAAAATATGTTCATAGATAATGAACATCAGAATATTTGGCACTTTCAGTCGTGCAGTGAGGGGGTATAGAATGAGTCACTTAGGTCGTCTGTGCCATTTACTAATGGTGGGAAATCTGATCTTGTATCATGCATATCTATTGGGTAAATCTGTCCTCTCTGTTCTCGTTTCTCCTTTGCAAAGTTGGAAAAAAATAACAGTTCTAATCTCATAGTATCATTTTAGGGAACAAATAATGTAGTATATTAACTTCTCAATATATTATCTACCACATAGTTGGCACTGAATAAATGTCAACTAAGATTATTATTACCACCATCATTACAGTCAACATCATCATCATTTTGTATAGAAAAGAAATATATATCTAATTAATCTTCTCAAATCTCAGCAAGCCTGAATATAATAAACACATAACTCTTCCTGGCTAAATGTGAGATTTCTGGGTAACTTTCAGCACCTCTCAATCCCAATATTATTCAGACCTAATACAAAACATACTCCCTTGGAATAATGGCTCTAGGTACTAGGCATGACCCGATTAATACTGACTTAGATATATAAAGTTAATTTTGTTAATCTACTCATCTATAAATGACATAATTAAAACAGATCATAAATAACAGTCTCTATGCAAGCAAAAGTTCTGAGATTCCTTCTTGGGGAACTTTGCCTTAAAGTAAGCAATTAATACCTTTTTGTGGAAAATAACATATTACTCTTCGTAACAGTGTGCTAAATCATTTTCTAGATCTCTCAAAGAATTGCTGCGTAAGTTTTACTCTAAAACGTAGCAGGAAACAAAGACAGTAGTTGGGCTTTCTAGAAGGAATTAATAACTCGGAAAACCAGGGGCGGCACTAGAGCACCCCTCGGGGTAAGTATCGTTGTCACTGCTACCTTGTGTCTCAGGAGTCATGTTTTACCTCATCAGTCCTAATAAAATTCCTATCAAGTATTTTAGTGGTATATACCAAACATCCTGTTTTAAAAAATTGGGAAACTTTGGTTAAAAGTACATTTGGTTAAAGGTATTAGCAGTGAGGAGATATCTAGAAAAAGGAACTGGAGTTGTTAGTGTCCATTTCATTGCATGTAAGAAAAATGAGCCAGGTGTGGTGGCTCATGCCTGTAATCCCAGTACTCGGGAGGCAGAGGCAGGATGATTGCTGAGTTTGAGGCTTGCCTGGGCTACATAGTGAGCTCAGGGCCAGCCTGGGCTACAAAGCAAGACCCTGCCTAAAATTAAAAAAAAAAAAAAACTGTAAAATCTATCAGTGCAAATTTTGACATAATTAACTTGTATAATTGTTCTACAATATAAACTCTCAGCTATGTAGCTTAAGAGCGTTGAAGGGCCAGGGGTGTATCTCGGTGACCAAGTGCATTCTTCACAAATGCAAGACTTCAACAAAGTT
The DNA here is from genome assembly GCA_004025085.1 of Thryonomys swinderianus. Classification (NCBI taxonomy): domain Eukaryota; kingdom Metazoa; phylum Chordata; class Mammalia; order Rodentia; family Thryonomyidae; genus Thryonomys; species Thryonomys swinderianus. Next base: position 9,034 of record PVIC010040075.1, on the reverse strand, counting down.
TGATAGTTAGGACAGTTTGGTTCTGAGGCAGACTACAACAAGCCAACATATTCACAGAACAGTAGAAACTCAGAAAACATGAGTTTGATTTCAAGATTTAATTGACAATATGATGATTTCAGTTATTTTATGGTCAAAACATTTTTTAATTTTTTAAATAATTTTCTGTTTTAAAAGCGAGTGTCTGGAAAAAAAAATACACTTGCCCAGACTTCCCTTCTTATGTGAGCCCTACACCAAATTAAAAGATTAAAGGCTACTCTGATCAAATATAGACCCAGAAATCCCAGCATGCTCCAAGATCACTGAGAGGATGCTATAAAACAAACTCCATCAAACTCTAAAGCCACTAATTAGCACTGCTTGTCATTTTTAGGTCATCATGAAGAAAGGCACTACTTAAAATAAGACAGTTCCAGGTCTGTGCACATCCCACATTGACTTAAAAGTTAGCCAGTTGTCTCCATCTGAAACAAATGTGTCTGTTCGAAGCCTTTGACACACAGAGGACCAGGTAGGCTTCCAAATACTAAGACATATTATTTCTTACAGTTGTGTTATCTGATACAACATCACAGAGAAAAGTATCACCAGTCTCTTAGTGTTAGCTCATGTTTGCAGCCTTCATCCTTTTCCTCTAGTGATTTTAACTGTCGTATTATTAGGTTGCTTAATTTCAAGAGTGGAAAGCTGATGGTCAGGTCAAACAACAGTGGTCTCCGTTCTTAGCTCAGCCCTTTTCTAACCTGTCTTTTGGCTCTTGACTTTGTCCAGTTCAGCCATAATGTAAGCAGCTCTGACAGTAACCAAAGGAAAGCAGGAGATGGGGGAGAGAACAAGGTGGCACACTGGGAAAGACAACGCATTGCTCTCCATGGCACTCACACCTAACGCTACCGAGGAGCAAATGGGGTGCTGCTATTATGGGTGCTCGAACAACTCCTTCACCCCAGCCTGTGCCACAGAAAATCCTCCTGGCTTCCAAGTCACCATCTTTGTAAGATTCTAGATCTGGTTCTCTGTCGTGTGTTCTAACACTTAGAATGAAAAATATATTTACTGGTTAATGGGCTTTGGCCTTAATCCATAGGATTATAAAATTTACTACCTTAAAAGCAAAAACAATCCATAGAATATGGAAAAGAATATATATACATTTTTTCTTTAATTTTATCTGTATTGGTGCATTGTATATATACATCATGATCACACCCAATATTGAGAATTTGTACCAGTGTATAACACAATTTAATTCTCCTTTTTTCCTGTTCCCTTACACACACCACAACCCCTCACCTCCTAAATACGTAAGATTTGTTTCCCTTTTTATTACCATCACATTTTTTCTTTACCCTTCATTACTCACTCCTCCCCTACATTCCCTTTTGAATATTTTCTATTTCACAATATCCATCATACATTCTAGAACTCATTAACATCTTCAGTTTCTCATACCAGAGCACAGATATGATATTCACACATCTGTGACCTATTTATTTCATTTATGAGTATGTCCAGAAGGTGAATCCATTTGAGTATAAATGACTCAAACTTATTCTTTAGGGCACAGTAATACTCCATTTACAGAAAAACCACATCTTCTTTATCCAGTCTCCAGTTGATGGGCATCTGGGTTGTTTCCAAAACTGAGCTATCACAAACTGAGCTGCTATGAACATGGGTGCACCTAGGTCACTATGATGTGATTCTTTTAATTCTTTTGTGTATATTCCTAGCAGGGCAATAGGTAGGTCAAATGGGACCTCTAATCCTAGTTTTCTTTTTGGAATCTCCACACTGACTTCCATAAGTTGTACCAGTCTACATTCCCACCAACAGAGGAGAAAGATTTGTTTTTCTCCACAGAATGTATCTTTAAATGTCTCCTGGCAGTGCACTTCTGACAGTTGCCTTACCAGCTATTGATGAACAAAGCCCACTTTGACATTGACTAAAAATATTCTCAAGTCACTAACTGCTTTTGATGTGTTAGCAACATGATCCCATTTCAGACTCTAATCTTTCTTGCACAAAGGTCTTTGGCTGCTCCCTTAAGTGCACTACAGTTTTGGTCAGTTTCTACATTCTCCTAAAATCTTCCTATCTGAGGAGAGGTCTGATTGACTAGACACAGAATGAATGCCATTAGTATGTGTGCTAAAGGCTCTAAAAACCAGAATCTCAAAAGTGCAGGAAATTTACATTTCCTTCTTCTTGTCCTATTGTGAAATTCAAAGAGACTAATCTGATTACATTTCTGACCAAAATGGTTAAAATGCCAAACAGAATAAAAGATCCATCCTAAATGGTTTTCTAGGACACTATCCAGAAGCTCAGAAGGAATAAGTAACTTCCCAAAGATGAAAGCATTCAGCCAAGTACAAATTTCCTCCATAAAATTTAAAAACCAAATGTACAGGTTAACATTTAGTATCATGCCCGACTTCTTTTTCATTATTATGAAAGGTCTAGAAAGTGGAAAATGCATGTGTGAAGGGATGATTCCTCCAGCGGTTTTCCTGGCATTCTTCTTTGGTTCAGTCCTCTTGAGCCCTTTCTTGTGGCTGGTATCATAATGGAGCCTTCCTTCGCTTCCTGTGCTGATCTTACTCAAGCTTCTCGAATTGCTTTGCTTCATTTGAACATCCCACATTCTATAACAATTAAACAGGTTAAATGCATTTGTTCTGCTCCCTTTGTACTGAACTGTAATTCATCCTCTTAGGGCTATGGGGATAAACTTCAAATTACCCAAATCTGAGATGACTTGTTAGCTTTTAAAGCCGTTCAGTGACTTCCAGTTATTCAAGAGTAAAATCTGTAGTCCATTTTGATGGTTTAAAATTTCATAATGGGTTACTTTCTTTCCTAGTTTCATGTTCTGTTATCCCCGTATACTTCACTAATGTTCCAAACTCTAGCCTATCTTTTGATTTAGTTTACTTAAAACAGTGTTCTTCCCCTCGGAATTAACTTTCTAAGACTTCCACTTCTGTAACTTTCCCTTCACTTCCTAATAACTATTATGCTTCTAGGCACCTATTCGAGTGCCAGATCTTATCTTAGTGTCCAAGAAACATTTGTTGAATAAATCATGCAAATATGACCATAACAAGTCGCATAGACATTATTTTAGTTACTAACAACTGATGCCGGTCAATAGTGGAACTGGATATAGCAATTACTCTGTTAACTTTTTAGTCCTTGGGTCCACTTTGCCTTTTCCTCTCACTCCCTCACAGCTTATCATGTGTCCATCTGGTGATTCTTCAGTTTTTCACATTCAAGTCTCTTGTCTTCCTCACCTTCCAGTTCTGGCCAGTCATGGGATTATAAGATGCCTGGACAATATCAAGACTGAGTCAATCTATAGGTTCCTTATACGTTTGTCAGCAAATAGGCTTCAATTTCCAAATTATTAAGCTTATTATTTTATGGAATAAATTATACCCCCCCTCATGTTGAAGCCCAATTCCTGGCACCAAATCTACTCAACTCATGATTCTACTGATGCAAGTCTGGCAGTCTGTGTCTGGTACAGGCCGTCTTGCTGGTAGGAACTCTGTGGAGTCCCGAGATATCATAGGGCTTTACCTGGGGAGGCAGAACAAACAAGATCTCTCTTCTCTTCTTGCATAGCCACTAATGAAACCACTAATGAAGTCTCATGACCTCACTGACCCTAATTACCTTCTGAAGGCCCCACCTTCAAATACTATTATGATAGGACTTTGGGGATTAAGTTTTCGACACATAAATTTCAGGATACACCCAAACTATAGCAGGTAACAAAGCCAAACTAAGAACACAAGATCCCAACACTAGCAAAAATCTTCTGCACTGTTTTTTGTTGTCGTTGCTGCTGCTGCTGCTGTTCTTTTGGTTTTAATACAGAAAATGCCCACTTCTGTGTTGATTTGTATGCAATCACTTAAAAATTAACCAAATTTATAGCTCTCAAGGAAGTGGTCTGACCTATAAGTAGGAGATTTTGGGATGTTTATGTGGTGCTTACACTAGTCATGAAATTTGAAGAGAGATCAAGTTAAGATGAGGCCATCTGAGGTCAAAACTGAGCTAAGAATGCTCATTATAAGTGAGAATATACATTTGGCCCAAGAATTCTGGTTTCAAGGTAAATCTATTGGCTTATAATTCGTAAAGTAATAATTATTCACATGTGACCAAAAGTACTTCTCAGCCAAAAATATATCAAAATAGAACATTTAGCTTTTAAAATGACATACTATTCAAGAGTCAGCCATTATCTCATCAAAGCCTCCTCCTTCAATTTTCTAGATAAATGACGTTGGCCAAATTCTCCAGACTCCCCAAACCTGTTTTCCTCATCTGTTAAATGACCACAGTAATAACTACCTCACAGTTTGCTTGTAAATAATAAATCCAATTATATAAGTACAGTGCTTAATGATAATAACATATGCATAACATTTGCTATATGACGGTCATTGAATTGTATTTATTTTTCTTAGTATGGCTTCCACAACAACTTTAAGAAAAGATACTCTTATTACCTTCATTTGGCTTGTGGGGAAACTGAGGCTCAGAGGTGCTGAGTCACTTGCCCATAGTCAGGTAGGTAGTAGGGGATTTTGATTCCTAAAATTGTGCTTGTGACTATTATGAGATGTCTGGCCCTTGATCAATGTTTGATATTAATACTTTTAATGGATTCAGGGACTAACTATCTCTTTAATTATGCATCATTTTTTCTTTTTTAGAGAAATTTGTTCAAGAAACTAAAAACATAATGTGTAAATAGAAACATTTTCACAAAGTTATAGGAATGATGATTTCTATGGTTTAGCTTTGTTTTTGCTGTGAGTTATACCTCTAATAACCAGTGTGGTAATTGGAAATTATAGCTGTTTGTCTTAATTCCTTTTCCCTGTTTGCTAAGACAAAGTACCTGGCATCCACAAGATACGGGAGGAAAAGTTTATTTTGCTCACAGTGTGTAGAGGTTCCAGTCCATCATCTGCAGCCCAGCTCCCAGGCAAGTGTCATGGCAGAGGGGGACTGCAGGGGAGAAAACGTTCATGGCAAGCAGAAGGCAGCAAAAGTAAGTAAAAGACAGCCGCATCTCTCTCTATGCTTTATAACTTGTTTGGGCTACGTGGGGCAGATAGCACTCGTGGTCTTCCTCCTAGTGCCCTTGGCCCTGGCATTGCACCTTGAATTGACCTCAGCATCACACACTCTAGATCCAGCAACCTCTGAGATGATCCCAGCTATGGCTGCATGGGCTTTGCAAGGACATCTAGACAAAAGCTGCAAAACTGTTGTAAAAGAAAGTAAATAATATTGTGTGCATAGAAGCTGAAAGAAGCATATCAAATATCACAGAGAAGTGGGGAATACATTTCATGGGTAAAGAATGCATTTTTGCTTTCCAGGATATAATGTCCTTCAGACATTTTCATGTGGTTTGAGTCTCTACTTTTGTCTCTGGTGGTGCTGGGAATTGAGGGTCCTCCTCTGTCCGAGGCAAACACTCTTGCTGAGGTGTAGCCTTTACATCAACATGTACATTTAACATACAACATAATAAAAGCTTGAAACTTTTTTCTCCAAAAATCATATCAATATATTTTCCAGCGCTTAGTGTTCTATAAAAATATCATTGTAGCATATGAAAAATCTCTGTAAAATTTTCCACCTTCTATTAAACGTATCTCACATCCATCTGTACTTCATGCAACCTGCACTGAGCACACAAATCCATCTATGCTGGAAACTATCCAAAGAAAAGAAAACACCGCTGAGTTTGGAGCCGGTGATGAATGTGGGAGGGGACTGATACCAGGCAAGGAGTAACGAATGGCAGAGGTGGAAGAGGGTAAGATGTAGGGCAGAGAGTGCCACGCCTAAACGTGATCGGGTACGTTTGTTTAGAACTTTTCCTGGGATCAGTGTGGAAACTGAAATGAATTTAAGAAATTTGAGGGAAAATAAATAATTCAGAGTCTAACTGCTGTTGCTATGATAGCACAAAGAAGAGAGGTCTGAGCGAAGGCAGTTGGCAGTAGAAACTGAGAAGGGTAGGATCAAGGGATATTAACTTTGTCCTAGAGCCCAGTTCTTCCTAAATAGAAAAATAATCATTTATTTGTATGGTTCTATTTTTCTTTATCTAACATGTATGATTTATTAATAATCAAGAAGCAATTAGTGGGGTCTAATATTTATTGTGCCGTTACTCTGGGCCAAGCACTCTAATGGCGCTTTATAGGCACTGAGTAATTGCTACTTTACTAAAAAGAATCTGAGGCCCCAAGAGGAGAAGCGTGTTGCCCTGGGTCACACAGCTGCCACCAGTGGAGGCGTGTAGAAAGCCTTGCGGCTTGGATCTTTATACCTCATCAACCCATGCCCAAAACTTTTTCCTATTTTTTCAGTTTTTCATTGTCCTGAACTTTTAGTCTTGAGAGCTTGTTTGGAGGTTCTAGCAGGGGAGCGCAGCTACTCGTATATCCTTGGCCGAGGAAACAGTCCTCCTCTATCGGGGATGGTCGTCCTCTTCGACCGAGCGCGCAGCTTCAGGAGGGACACATGGAGCGGTGAGGGAGGAAGGGGACACCCGCTCGCCGGGCCAGATCAGCCGAATCAACCCTGGTGATCAATGGTGACAGATGTCGCAGCCAGATCGCTCTCACATCCGGGACTTCTAGTCTTTTAATCCGAATTCTGTCCTTTCTTAAATGTTTTTATGCTCTTTCATCTTCCAAAGAACAAGCCAGTCGAGTTTTCTTAATGATTTTTTTTTTTTTTTTTTTTTTTTTTGGCCCTGAGCTCACTACGTAGCCCAGGCAAGCCTGGAACTCAGCAATCCTCCTGCCTCTGCCTCCCGAGTGCTGGGATTACAGGCGTGAGCCACTATGCCCAGCTTTAATGAATTTTTAATGGTACATATTATGTACACATTGTGATCACACTCAATATTGAGAATTTGTGCCAGTATATGATGCGACTTAATTCTCATTTTTCTCATTTCCTGCCCACCTTACAATGCCCCATCCTTATATACATAAGCTTTGTTTCCTTTTTTTAACATTGTATTTTTTTCTTTTCCCTCATTATTTATGCTTACCTTTTCCTTTTGAATATTTTCTATGTCACAATATCTATCATGAATTTTAGCACTCATTTACATCTTCAGATTCTTATACCAGAGGAAAAAATATTGTATTTATATGTGTGACCTATTTATTTCACTTATAAGTATGTCCTCAAGGTATATACATTTGAGTATAAATGACTCAAACTTATCATTCTTTATGACAGAGTAATACTCTATTTTATAAAAGAAAACACATCTTCTTTATCCATTCTGCAGTTGATGGGCATCTGGGTTGTTTCCAAGTTTTAGCTATCACAAACTGAGCTGCTATGAACATAGGTGTACATATGTCACTGTGATATGAATCTTTTAATTCTTTCAAGTACATACCTAGCAGGGGAATAGCAGGATCAAATGGGACCTCTAATACTAGTTTTCTGAGGAATCTCCACACAGATTTGCACAACGGTTGTACCAGTCTACCTTCCCACCAACAGTGGAGAAGGGTTCCTTCCTCCCCTTCCTGCCTCACCAGCATTTGTTGTTGGTTAATTGTGCAACAGCGCCCATTCTTTGAGGAGTGAGGTGAAATCTCAGTGTTGTTTCATCTGCATTTTTCGAATGACTGGTGATGTTGACCATTTCTTCATGTGCTTCTTGGCTGCTTGCCACTTTTTTTTTTTCCCCCCAATGTAATGTTGGTCTTGAATTCATAGCAGTATGTCTCCTCACCAGTTATTTTCTCCTTAAACTTCAGCATTTTGGCTTCTGCATCTTCTGAATCCACTCATATTGTTGTTCTGGAAAACTGAAACTATTTTGCTGTCTTTCTTTCCCTTGTGTTCATCAAAGTATTTTGCATTTCTAACCATTCCTTTTTTCTCAAAACTATCTCTCCCAATAAGTTCTAGGAAAATCTTAGTCTCCCAACAAGTTCTAGGAAACTCTTAAGTCTCCCAACTCATTCCTATATTATTTCAGCAGCTTCTTTTATGTCTCTTTTGCCAGTTCTTTGATACAGAGGAACTGTTTTATTTCTTCTTCTATGTTCCGTACACACCATCACCAGTTTTCATTTGTTTCCTATTTTATTTTATATTTTTTGTCCTTTAATGTTCTCTGCCAATATGGTCCTTCCACTTAGTCTTTGCATTACAATTCCAATCATCATAATAAAATGTAAATAGGCTCCTGTCTTAATTTCCCAGCATTTTTCAAGACTCGATTTCAAATCACCTTTAAAGATTTTTATCTTGCCAATACCTTTACCTTACTAAACTTGTCAGAAGCGGGGGAGGGGGGAATCTCCTCTCATAAGCAAAGAAACTTCACAAAAGCTTTTTTTTTTTTTTTTTTTTTTTTTTTTCCAGATCTCTTTGTCAAAGTAAATGCCAGCACTCGGGAGGCAGGGACAGGAGGATTGCTGAGTTCGAGGCTTGCCTGGGCACCATAGTGAGCTCAGGGCCAGCCTGAACTACAAAGCGAGACCCTGTCTCAAAAAGCAAAAAAAAAAAAAAAATGCCAATCAAACTTGCAAAACTGAAGCCCATCAGTACTGACAGGGGCCACAGAAACCAATTAGTGTCTAACAGTGGTTAAATCCTTGCATTTCTCCAGCTAAGAGTTCCTGGAGGGCAAGGATCCTTGTCCCACACTGAGCTCTGAGCCTCCAAGGAAGGGTGATTCAGTGAGTAAACATTCCATTGACTCTGGGTCTGGCCAGGTTTCCAGGAACTCTGGAAGTCCTGTGCGAGTAGACTTTGGGAGTTCTCAAGGGGCATTCTCGGGGTGACACAGAAATCCACGCTGATCCCGAGACCCAAGGACAACCCAGCTGCTCGAAGTTCCCGCGGTGAAAGGGTAGGACCCAGAGTACTAGGGCCAGAGAATGAGATTCCCTTCCCGTTCCCAGTGTCCGTGCAAGTATCAAAACCGCAAGTGAGTAACACACAG
>PVIC010040074.1:0-16833 GCA_004025085.1 Thryonomys swinderianus | reverse complement strand
TGATCACGGCCATTCTTTGTGGAGTGAGATGAAATCTCAGTGTTGTTTTCATTTGCATCTCTCAAATGACCAGTGATGTTGAACATTTCTTCATATGTTTCTTGGCTGCTTTGACTTCTGCCTCTGAGAAGTGTCTGTTCATTTCAGATGCCCATTTTTGAATTGGGTCTTTAAACTTGGGGAGGCTGATCTGTTTGAGTTCTTTATATATTGTAGATAATAGCCCTTTTTTGATAAACAGCTAGTAAAGATTTTTTCCCATGTTGTTGGTTGTCTTCTAGCAGTACCAGCGATTTCTGTGGCTGTGCAGAAGCTTTTCAGTAGAATGAGATCCCATTTGTTGATTCTTTCTGCTAGTTCTTGTGCTATAGAGGTTTTATTCATAAAGTCTCTGCCTAAGCCAATGTCTCCAAGAGTTTTACCTAGCCTGTTTTCCAGCAGGCTTATTGTTTCTGTTTTAATGTTTAAGTCTCCACCCCGGAGCTGCACTGTGACGACAGAGGATCCCGGAGCCCAAGAGGATCCCAGAGCCATTTCCTGCATCTCTCCACACTGGAGCCGAGCTGACAGACCAGGCAAGATAAAAAACAAGGGAATCTACCTTCTGTTCTGCCATCTACTCCTAGATCCCTCTATTCACCTCTTGTCTCCACACCCTCTCCTATCTTCCTGTCAGAACCAATACCCAGAAGTAAAAGACTCTTAGGCTGCCCTATCTCTTCTCCTGGATTATTATAAGAAGGTGTGCAAAGTCTCTAGCGGTCTTACAGCATACACTTGGTACTGTTTTATGTATGCCCTTTTATCCTCTGTTACCCGCTGGTGTATACGAGGCTATCAAGTCTAGGTGATCTTTATAAATCTGCTAAGCCTATTTCATTCTCCTTCTGTCTCCTTACATCCTTGATTCCCCAGTGACCTTTTATTCCCAAAGGGTTCTGGGGTACATTTACAATCAACATGTTGTATACACATTGCTGAATAATTCTAAATTTTGGCATATGGACATAGAGGTAACTCATGAGCTCAAAGTCTTCAGAATAGAAGTTAACAAAAATTTCCATTTTATTTACTGTGTTTAACACTATATTGGCACTGACTGTATTATGGTAACAAACATGATGTGACTGTTCTGTTCAAACAGTTCCCATGATGTGTCAGAACTGAGAACTCTCAAGGCTCATTACAGATTCAAGGGGAACAAACCAGGAAGGTGCCACTTCCAAAGGGCCCCAGATAATAGAAAGAAAGAGACCTGCAACAAACATTGCCCTGTCATCAGGCAAGGAATTACACAAATAGCACTACTAACACCAAAAGAGTAGAAATGAGAAAATATACAAAAAAACAGATACAAAAATCACAACCACAGGGAAATTCAGACATAAGGGAAATAAAGCAAACTGAAACTCAAACACCAGGACTCTTTGAGATGGTAACTAAGCAGATCTAGTAAAATGGATATCAGAACTCATCTCTGAGATCAAAACAAGGATACTGTCCACAGTGAGAGACATCATTAAAGAAGAGATCAGTGCGATGATAGAATCCAAGATAACAGAAGCAATGGAACCTTTTAAACAGCTCCAAGCAGAGCTCCAGGTGATGATGAAGGAGAATGAAAGCTTGCAAAGTAGGATGAATGAAGCAGAGAACCAAACCACAGACCTAGAGGACAGAATAGCAACCAATGAGCAGGAAAGACATAATCTATGGAAAAGGGCAAGGGACCATGAGGAATCAATCCAACAGCTTCTAGATGACTCAAAGAAAAATAGCATCAGACTGATTGGAGTCACTGAGGAAGCAGGAGACAGTGCAAAAGACATTAAAAAAATGTTGTCAGAGATAACAGCAGAAAACTTCACAGGAAAAGAACTGGACAGACAGTTAAAGAGGCCTATAGGACTCCAAAATACCATGACATAAAAATATCTACACCTAGACTTATAATTATCAAGGTTCCAGATACACAACACAAGAATGAAATACTGAAAGCGATGAGAGAAAGGAAGAAAATCACCTACAAAGAGAAGCCAATTAGGATCACAGCAGACTTTTCAACACAAACACTCAACACAAGTCAGCCTGGAGGGAAGTATTTCAAGGACTGCAGGAAAAAACAACCTCCAACCTAGACTGTTGTATCCTGCAAAACTCTTTCAGAATAGACAGGGAAATAAGATATTTCCATGATAAAGAACACCTGAAAAACTTTGCGAATATGAAACCAGCACGCCAAAAGATTCTAAGGAACATCTTGGAAAAAAACACAGAAAATTTCTCGAATGACCAGAGATGTTGAGCATTTCTTCATGTGTTTCTTGGCTGCTTTGATTTCTGCCTCTGAGAAGTGTCTGTTCATTTCAGTTGCCCATTTTTGAATTGGGTCTTTAAACTTGGGGAGGCTGATCTGTTTCAGTTCTTTATATATTGTTGATAATAGCCCTTTGTCTGATACACAGCTAGTAAAGATTTTTTTCCCATGTTGTTGGTTGTCTTCTAGCAGTGCCAGCGACTTCTTTGGCTGTGCAGAAGCTTTTCAGTAGGATGAGATCCCATTTGTTGATTCTTTCTGCTAGCTCTTGTGCTAGGGAGGTTTTATTCATAAAGTCTCTGCCTAAATTCCATACCCACAAAACCCAGTAAAGTGTACTCACTGGGGCAAACAAGAAACTAAATGGAAAAGGAGAAAAGCAAGGAAGAAAAGAACCAAGAACAGGGAAACATGGCAGCTCTGAATATGTCCATATCAGTCATAACCATTAATATCAATGGATTCATTGGGCCAATTAAAAGACACAGACTAGCAGATTGGATCAAGAAGCAAGATTCTACAATCTGCTGCATACAGGAAACACACCTAATTCAGAAGGAAACCCATAGATTGAAAATAAAGGGTTGGAAAACAATCCTCCAAGCCACAGGAAATGGCAAAAAAGCAGGAATGGCTATCTTGTTTGCAAATAAAATAGATTTCAAACCCAAACTGATTAAAAGAGATAAAGAAGGTCATTATATTCTCATACAGGGAACTATCCAAGAGAAAGAAATAACAATCATAAATATTTATACACCAGATTTGAATGCACCCAACCACATTAGTGGACATGATAAGCCAGATAACCACAAATACAATAGTAGTAGGGGACTTCAACACTCCACTCTCACAAACTGACAGATCAACTGGACAAAGAATCAATAAGGAAATACTGGAGCTAAATCAAACTTTTGAGCCAATGGACTTAATAGATGCCTACAGAATTTTGCACCCTACAAAGCAAGAATATATCTTCTTCTAAGCTATTCATGGATCATTCTCCAAAATAAATCACATTCTAGTTCATAGAACAGGCTTAAGTAAATGCAAAGGAATCGAAATTATCCCCTACATACTATCAGACCATAGTGCCCTGAAACTGGAGCTGAATACCAAAAGAAATTCCAAGATCCTCACAAACACATGGAAACTGAACAACACTCTGTTGACCAACCAATGGGCCACAAAAGAAATTAAAGAAGAAGTTAAACAGTTTCTACAACTAAATGACAACCCTAGTAGAACATACAGGAATTTATGGGACACAATGAAAGCAGTTCTACGAAGGAAATTCATAGCAATGAATGCATACACTCAGAAAATAGAGCAAACTGAAATAATCTAATGATGAATCTCAGACAATTAGAAAAAGAGGAACAAGACAAACCCAGAGCTCATACCAGGGAGGAAATTATTAGGATCAGAGCAGAAATTAGTGCAATGGAGACAAAGAGAACAATACAAAAAATCAATGAATCAAAGAGTTGGTTCTTTGAAAGGATAAATAAAATCAACAGAACTTTAGCCAACCTTATCAAACCAAGGAAGAAAAAGGCTTAAATCCATGCTATAAGGAAAGAAATCACCACAGATCCATAGGAAGTCCAAAGGATAATAAACACGTACTTTGCAAATTTGTACTCTAAAAGGATGGAAAATCTAGAGGAAATGGCTAGATTCCTAGACACATATGAACTTCTGAAGCTGAATGAAGAAGATATAATAATGTTAAACAACCCGATATCAATCTGGGAAATTGAAAATGTAGTAAAAAACCTATGAACAAAGAAAAGCCCTGGTCCTGATGACTTCACTGCTGAATTCTACAAAACATTTAAAGAAGAGTTAATACCAGTACTTCTCAATCTCTTTAATAAAATCGAAAGGGAAGCAGTACTCCCCAAATCACTCCTTGAAGCAACCATCACCTTGATTCCAAAGGCAGAGAAAGATCCCACCAAAAAAGAAAACTACAGGCCAATCTCTCTAATGAACATTGATGCAAAAATCCTCAATAAAATACTGGCAAATGTGGGAAGCGACCTGGGAATTGTCACTGTGAGGCCTGGAGATCTGCACTGGGTGCTGCCCTAACTAGCAGTTAGGAGGTCTGCACTATGAATGGTACTGCCAAGCTCCCAAGAGAACTGCAACCTCATCCTGAATACTGGGATCTGTTTAGGTGTGCCTTGGGTGCCGGATCAGTGGCGATAAGAGGTAAACAATCTCTGGCCCAGGGTTGTTCTCCATCTGCTCCTCATCTAAGAATTTGCTATTCTTTCCTTAGAGATTGGGTTGATCAACAAACTCCTTTGTGATGCGCTGAGAATAAAGTTATTCTTGTCTCTAGACTGCTTATCTAATAGACTGGATTTGGCACAAGAAAAATGGCCTTCAGGAAGTAGATGATAGGGAGCTTACATCTCAGATGGAAAGAACTAGTTGTGAGCTAGGTGTAAGAATTAAAACACTATTTCATTTTTCTTTTTTACTGATTCTGTAGTTCTCTGTTTCCAAGACAATTGTTAGCTGCTTCTGACATCACTAATGTCCTTGAAATCTGTGTACATATAGCACTGTGAATAAACTCGGGGCCTGCTCAGCATTGACTGAGAGGTCCTCCCAATCCCATTATTCTGTCTTCTTTCTTTTCTCATCCGCACCCCCTCGACTTTGCAAACCCACTGTTTTGACCAGCTGGCTCCAGCAGGCAAACAGAATACAAAGAGTTATCAAGAAAATCATACACCCTGATCAAGTTGGATTTATCCCAGGGATGCAAGGCTGGTTCAACATATGTAAATCAATCAAGGTAATACACTATATTAACAGACTTAAGGACAAAAACCATATGATCATCTCAATAGACGCAGAAAAAGCATTTGACAAAATCCAACACTCATTCATGATCAAACCCTACAGAGTATCAGAACAGATGGACTTTTTCTCAATCTGATACAAGCTATTTATGAGAAACCAACAGCCAGCATCATACTTAATGAGCAAAAACTGGAACCTTTTACACTAAGAACAGGAATGAGACAAGCATGCCAACTGGCACCACTCTTGTTCAATACAGTACTGGAAACATTAGCCATAGCAATCAGGCAAGACAAAGATACAGAAGGAATAAAGATAGGAAGGAAGAAGTTAAACTGTCATTATTTGCTGATGGTATGATACTCTATCTAGAGGATCCTAAAAACTCAACCAAAGGACTGCCAGACCTAATTACCAAATTTAGTAGGGTTGCTGGATACAAGGTCAATGCTCAAAAATCAACAGCCTTTGTCTACACAAACAACAGACTCACTGAAAGAGAAATTAGGAGGTCAATCCCTTTCACAATAGCACCCAGAAAAATGAAATATCTAGGAATCAATCTAACAAAGGAGGTGAAAGATCCCTCCCTACTCTGAAAACTATAGGACTCTGAAAAATGAGATAGAAAAGAATATCAGAATGTTGCAAGACATCCCTTGTTCCTGGGTAGGGAGAACCAACATGATCAAAATGTCTATACTCCCATAACTACTATACAGACTCAATGCAATTCCAATTGAAATTCCAACACTATACTTCACAGAGCTAGAGAAAATCATCCAAAAATTCCTCTGCAACCAAAAACAATTCTAAGCAAACATGACATGGCAGGGGGTATTACAATCCCCAACTTAAAACACTACTATAAAGCCATTGTGATAAAAACTGTATGGTACTGGCAAAGTAACAGACCCAAGGAACAGTGGAATACATTAGAAGGTTCAGACACAACACCAGATACACTAAGCCACCTTATCTTTGACAAAGGAGCCAAACATCCTCAATGGAGGAAAGACAGGCTCTTTAACAAATGGTGCTGGAAAAACTGGGCTTTAACCTGCCAAAAACTAAAACTAGACCTATCTCTTTCACCATGCACAAAACTAAATTCACAATGGATTTGAGACTTAAACATTAAAACAGAAACAATAAATCTGCTGGAAAACAGGCTAGGTAAAACTCTTGGAGACATTGGCTTAGGCAGAGACTTTATGAATAAAACCTCTATAGCACAAGAACTAGCAGAAAGAATCAACAAATGGGATTTCACTCTACTAAAAAGCTTCTGTACAACAAAAGAAATCACTGGCACCGTGAAAAGACAACCAACAACATGGGAAAAAGTCTTCACCAGATGGTTTTCAGACAAGGGCTATTATTTACAATGTACAAGGAACTTAAATCAATCTCCCCAAGTTTAAAGACCCAATTCAAAAATGGCCATCTAAAATGAACAGACACTTCTCAGAGGCAGAAGTCAAAGAAGCCCAGAAGCATATGAAAAAATGTTTAATATCACTGGTCATTCGAGAGATGCAGATGAAAACAACACTGAGATTCCATCTCACTCCACAAAGAATGGCCACTATCATAAAATCAACCAACAATAAATGCTGGTGAGCCTGTGGGGAGAAAACAACCCTTCTCCACTGTTGGTGGGATTGTAGACTTGTGCAATCATTCTGGAGATCTGTGTGGAGATTCCTAAGAAAACTAGGACTAGAGGTCCCATTTGACCCTGCTATCCCCCTGCTAGGAGTATACCCAAAGGAATTTTAAAAATCATATTGGAAAGACTCATGCACACCTCTGTTCATAACAACTCAGTTCGTGATAGCCCAGTCTTGGAAACAACCCAAATGTCCATCAACTGGAGACTGGATAAAGAAGATGTGTTGTTGCTTTTTTTAATGGAGTATTACTCTGCCATAAGGAATGACAAGATTATTTGATTTATGTGCAAAAGGATACACCCGGAGGACACACTAATAAGTGAAATAAATAGAACACAGATATGCAAATACCAGATCTTTTTCTATTTTTAATCGAATTCTTTATTGGTACAATTTATATACATCTCACAATCACATGTAAGATTGGGGAATTTGCACCAATATATGACACAGGTCAATTCTCATTTTTACTCATATCCCCACGACCCACACCTCCTCACCCCCTATATACATGCTCTTTTATTTTTTCTCAGAATCATATTTATTCCTTCCCCTCATTACATCTCCACACCAATTTTCCCTTGGAAATTTCCCATTCTACAAAGACCATCATACTTTCTAGAGCTCATTTGCATCTATAGGTGCTCATATCAAAGAAAAGATCCAGTATTTGCCTATCCATGATCTATTGATTTCACTCATTAGCATGTCCTCCAGGTGTATTCTTTTGCACATAAATGAATCAATCTTGTTATTCATTATGGCAGAGTAGTACTCCATTTTATTAAAAAAAAAAAACCCACATCTTCTTTATCCACTCTCCAGTTGATGGGCATTTGGATTCTTTCCAAGACCAAGCTATCACAAACTGAGCTGCTATGAACAAGGGTGTACATGTGTCTTTCCAATGTGATTTTAAAAATTCTTTTGGGTATATTCCTAGCAGGGGTACAGCAGGGTCAAATGGGACCCCTAGTCCTAGTTTTCTGAGAAATCTCCACACGGATCTGCACAATGGTTGCACAAGTCTACAATCCCACCAACAGTGAAGAAGGGTTCCTTTCTCCCCACAACCTCACCAGCATTTATTGTTGGTTGATTTTGTGATAGTGGCCATTCTTTGTGGAGGGAGATGAAATCTCAGTGTTGTTTTCATTTGCATCTCTCGAATGACCAGTGATGTTGAACATTTCTTCATATGCTTCTTAGTTGGTTTCACTTTTGTTTCTCAGAAGTATCTGTTCACTTCAGATGCCCATTTTTGAATTGGGTCTTTAAACTTGCGGAGGCTGATCTGTTTAAGTTCTTTATAAATTGTAGGTAATAGCCCTTTGTCTGATAAAGTGCTAGTAAAGATATTTTCCCATGTTGTTGGTTGTCTTTTATCAGTGCCAGTGACTTCTTTTGCTGTGCAGAAGCTTTTCAGGAGGATGAGATCCCATTTGTTGATTCTTTCTGCTAGTTCTTGTGCTATAGAGCTTTTATTCATAAAGCCTAGCCAATGTCTCCAAGAGTTTTACTTAACCTGTTTTTCCAGCTGGCTTATTGTTTCTGTTTTAATGTTTACTCTTGAATCCACTGTGAGTTTAGTTTTGTTCATCGTGAAAGAGATAGGTCTAGCTTTAGCTTTTGGCAGGTTGAAGCCCAATTTTTCCAGCACCATTCATTAAAGAGGCTGTCTTTCCTCCACTGAGGATATTTGGCTCCTTTCTCAAAGATAAGGTGGCTTATTGTATCCGGGGTTGTTTCTGCATCTTCTAATCTATTCCACTGGTCCCCAGGTCTGTTACTTTGCCAGTACCATGCAGTTTTTATCATAATGCCTTTATAGTAGAGTTTTAAGTTGGGGATTTTAATACCCCCCGCCATGTCATGGTTGCTTAGAATTGCTTTTGCTCTATTTTAGGTCCCTTGTGGTTCCAGATGAATTTTTGGATGATTTTCTCTAGCTCTGTGAAGTATAGTGTTGGAATTTCAATTGGAATTGCATTGAATCTGTATAGTAGTTGTGGGAGTATAGCCATTTTGACGACATTGGTTCTCCCTACCCAGGAATAAGGGATATCTTTCCACTTTCTGATATTCTTTTCTATCTTGTTTTTCAGAGTCCTATAGTTTTCAGAGTAGAGGTCTTTCACTTCCTTTGTTAGGTTGATTCCCAGATATTTCTTTTTTCTGGGTGCTACTGTGAAAGGGATTGACTCCCCAATTTCTCTTTCAGTGAGTCTGTTGTTTGTGTAGACAAAGGCTGTTGATTTTTGAGCATTAACCCTGTATCCAGCAACACTACCAGTTCTGGTAATTAAGTCTACTAGTCTTTTGATTGAGTTTTTAGGATCCTCCAGATAGAGTATCATATCAGCAAATAATGAAGTTTAACTTCTTCCTTTCCTATCTTTATTCCTTTTATATCTTTGTCCTTCCTGATTGCTATGGCTAATGTTTCCAGCACTATAATGAACAAGAGTGGTGTCAACGGGCATCCTTGTCTCATTCCTGATCTTAGTGTAAAAGGTTTCAATTTTTGCCCATTAAGTATGATGCTGGCTGTTAGTTTCTCATAAATCGCTTGTATTAAATTGAGATAAAGTCCATCGATTCCCATTTTCTGTAGGATTTTGATCATAAACGGGTGTTGGATTTTGTCAAATGCTTTTCCTGCATCTATTGAGATAATCATATGATTGTTGTCCTTGAGTGTGTTAATATAGTGTATTACATTGTTTGATTTACGCATGTTGAACCAGCCTTGCATCCCTGGGATAAATCCGACTTGACCAAGATGTATGATTTTCTTGATAAGTCTCTGTATTCTGTTTGCTAGTATTTTATTGAGGATTTTTGCATCAATGTTCATTAGAGAGATTGGCCTGTAGTTTTCTTTTTTGGTGGGATCTTTCCCTGCCTTTGGAATCAAGGTGATGGTTGCTTCAAGGAATGATTTGGGGAGTACTGCTTCCCTTTCGATTTCATTAAAGAGACTGAGAAGTACTGGTATTAACTGTTCTTTAAACGTTTTGTAGAATTCAGCAGTGAAGCAGTCAGGACCAGGGCTTTTCTTTGTTGGTAGGGTTTTTTTTATTACATTTTCAATTTCTCAGATTGATATTGGGTTGTTTAACATTTCTATATGCTCTTCATTCAGCTTTGGAAGTTCATATGTGTCTAGGAATCTCTCCATTTCTTCTAGAACATCTTGGAAAAAAAACACAGAAAATTCCATACCCACGAGACCCAGGAGAGTGAATTCATTGGGGCAAACAAGAAACTAAATAGAAAAGGAGAAAAGCAAGGATGAAAAGAACCAAGAATAGGGAAATATGGCAGCTCTGAATATGTCCATATCAGTTATAACCATTAATGTCAATGGTCTGAATAGGCCAATTAAAAGACACAGACTAGCAGAGTGGATCAAGAAGCAAGATCCTACAATCTGCTGCATACAGGAAACACACCTAATTCAGAAGGAAACCCATAGACTGAAAATGAAAGGTTGGAAAACAATCCTCCATGCCACAGGAAAGGGCAAAAAAAGCAGGAGTGGCTATCTTGTTTGCAGATAAAATAGATTTCAAACCCAAACTGATTAAAAAATATAAAGAAGGTCACTATATTCTCATACAAGAAACTATCCAAGAGAAGGAAATAACAATCATAAATATTTATGCACCAAACTCGAATGCACCCAACTATATAAAACAAACATTACCGGACATGAAAAGCCAGTTAACCACGAATACAATAGTTGTAGGGAACCTTAATACTCCAGTCTCACAAACTCACAGATCAACTGGACAAAGAATCAATAAGGAAATACTTGAGCTAAATCAAACTTTGGAGCCAATGGACTTATTAGATGCCTACAGAATTTTTCACCCTACAAAGTAAGAATATACCTTCTTCTCAGCTACTCATGGATCATTCTCCAAAATAGATCACATTCTAGTCCATAGAACAAGCTTAGTAGATGCAAAGGAATTGAAGTTATCCCCTGCATACTATCAAACCATAGTGCCTTGAAACTGGAGCTGAATAGCAGAAGAAATTCCAAGATCCTCACAAACACATGGAAATTGAACAACACTCTGTTGACCAACCAATGGGCCACAAAAGAAATTAAAGAAGAAATTGAACAGTTTCTACAACTGAATGACAATCCCTGCACAACATACAGGAATTTATGGGACACAATGAAAGCAGTTCTATGAGGGAAATTCAAAGCAATGAATGCCTACACTCGGAAAATAGAGCAAACTGAAATAAACAATCTAATGATGAACCTCAGACAATTAGAAAAAGAGAAACAAAACAAACCCAAAGCACATACTAGAGAGGAAATTATAAGGATCAGAGCAGAAATTAATGCAATGGAGACAAAGAGAACAATACAAAGAATTAATGAATCAAAGAGTTGGTTCTTTGGAAGGATAAATAAGATCAACAAACCGTTAGCCAACCTTATCAAACAAAAGAAGGAAAAGGCTCAAATCCATGCTATAAGGAATGAAAATGGGGAAATCAGCACAGATCCAGAAGAAGTCCAAAGGATAATAAACACGTACTTTGAAAATCTGTAATCCAAGAAGATGGAAAATCTAGAAGAAATGAAACTTTTTTTGATATACGTACCTGTAGAGGTAAAGGAGCTCTAGAATATATGATAGTTTGTCTAATAACCAAAAGAAATTTGGTGTGGGAATGTAATGAGGGGAAGGAATAAATATGATTTGGAAAATATAAGAGTATGTATATAGGGGGTGGTGAGAGGGTGGGTGGGCAGGGATGTGGGTAACAATGAGACTTGACTTGTGTCACATATTGGTACAAATTCGCCAATGTTTTGTGTTATTGTGAGCTGTGTATATAATGTACCAATAAAGTTTACTGAATAATGCAAAAAAAAGTACTGCAAAACATAAGAGAAGTAGAAGGAAAAAAATCCAACAGCTTCAAAGTATGCAAGTCTACGATTAATGGTTAAATGTTTCAAAAGATGTAAATATATATATGACATATATAATAAAACATTCACAAAACTCATCAGAGAACTAGTCAAGAGCAACCACACTCTTCAAATTTGAACCAGTTGTGACCTTCCAAATCAGAGCTCAGGAAATTACGAAGAACCTTTCCCTTCACATTCCTCTCTGCCATTGCCTTACTTGAGTGAAATAATGTCATCAGTTCTCATGTGAGATGTTCAGCCATGTGCTAACTTAAGTGGAGGAAAATATATTTTGAGCATACAATAACCATTTTCTATGTTCTAAGATATTCTGATACTAACATTACTAGGTTATAATCAGCAGGAAGAAAACCTCTAGCTGTTCAGTGCCCACACAAAATGGTTGATGGAAGGTTTTCTAATTGACTAAATGTCAGTTGGCCTCAGGTATCATTTTCTGTGACCTATGGTCAGAAACTATTTTAAGGGAAAGTGAGGCCATCAGTAAAATCAAATTCTAATAGTTTAACCAACTAGGATAAAAATACTAGTAGTCTAAAATACTGTCAGTCCCCTTTTCAGGAGCTCTAGTGACCATGATGGACTGAGCGTCTTTTGGCTTCCAACTCTGAATTAACACAAAGGCAGGCAAGGGTAATAATAAACAGTCTGCTAAAGCAAGCAGTGGGTTTGTCTTGTGGCTAAACAAGGAAAACTTTCAGTCTTTAAATCTTTTTATCTGGCATATGCTTTATAAGACATAAGATACTCAATTCTTTGGACATCCAGATGTCCACCTGCCAGGTTAAAATGGGTACTTTGTGATACTTCTTGTCAGTAACATAAAAGTAGCCAAACAACGGGATATTTATATTCTCTTTGCCCTCAAGATAAAATACTAAATCACCGGGATCTCTATCACTCATATCCCTTCTTGGTTCAATTATCATAATCTCACATAAAAATGTAATTTTTAAATGGCCCTCTGTTACAAGACAATATACAAATTAACACTTCCACAGTGCTATGACAGGATAATGCTATCTACAAAATGGAAAACAAATATAGAAAAGGTTTTGTTTGTTTGTTTGTTTTTGTGGTACCTGGGGTGGAACTTGGGCCCTGTGCTTCCAAGGTAGGTGTGGTACCACTTGAGCTAAATCCCCGGCCCTAGAGAAAAGTTTAATAGAACCAACACCAGGTTGATCAGACTTAGCATTTAGGATGAGCATTTCATTTTCTTCATTACTGATGACTGAGTGCTTACAGATGTTAAATCTAAAAATGCCTTCCAGAAGATTCTCTATTCCATGAAAATTTATCAAAACTATTTCCATCACACAGCAGTGCAAACCCCTTGCAACCCAAAAGCAGAATGAGGTAAAATAAAAGGCTCTATTACATTACCTGTGTCTTCACAAGTTCTATACAAGTGTGAAGTTCTATTCACAAGTTCTATACACAAGTTCTATATGGTATTTTCTTGGAACTTTATTGGCTATACAGGCTCACTCAAGAGTGCTTAGAAGTCTTAAGGGGAGGAGAATTGTCAGACTATGCCTATCATTTAAGTGAAAATAAAACTGCTTTCAGCTGCTTTCCAACTAAACGATATGCTTCCAGTCCTATATATTTCACTTTGGAAATGCCACAATAACCTTCATCTCCAGTCTGACCTCTTTTCATCCTGAAAACCATCAGTGGGTTGAGGTCTGCTTCACAGGGCTATCCTACAAGGCTCCTCAGGAGCATCTCCCTTCCTTTCAATTCCTTGCTCGCTTTATCCTCAGTTCAACCAGGGAATCACCAATTTTCTGACTCTGCAGTGTCTCCCAGACTCATGTTATCCTTGCCTAGTAACCTCCGCTACTTTTCATGACCTAGCATCACATCATGTATGAAAAGATTAGATGGATTCTGACCCTGTCACGGTGTCTCTCAAAATTGGTTCCACATCCTCCCTCTTCTTAACAAAAAAGAGTGGAAGAAAAAAGAGCAAACACAGGCAAACATACAGAGGAGAGACAAAAAACAAAAATTCATAAGGATGAATACATCTTTAAAAAATGATAAAAAAAAAAAGCATAAACAGGGCCGGAGGGTTAGCTCAGTGGTTCCGGCGCCTGCCTCGTAAGCGCAAGGCCCTGAGTTCGATCCCCGGTAACCACATAGAATGCTGGGCGTGGAGACACGCCCACCAACAATCAACACCTCATACCACAATGCCGGACGTGGTGGCTCACGCCTGTAATCCCAACACTCGGGAGGCAGGGACAGGAGGATTGCTGAGTTCGCGGTGGCTTGCTGGGCACCATAGTGAGCTCAGGGCCAGCCTGAACTACAAAGCGAGACCCTGTCTCAAAAAGCAAAAAAAAAAAAAAAAAAAAAAAAAAAAAAAAAAAAAAAAAAAAAAAAAAAAAAAAAAAAAAAAAAAAAAAAAAAAAAAAAAAAAAAAAAAATGCATAAACAGAGATACAGGGGAAAAAGGAAGGTTAAAAATATGTAAATTATTTTCCACTTTATCTCCTACTCTGCTTTTTTTGTCCTTTCTCCACCTTACCCAGAGCAAGAATGAAGCTGTTTGATGCTGAATACGCTCCATTTCATGCACATAAATGCATGCATATATTAATGAAAAAAACTTTGTGCACATATAACTACATATGTTTGTAGCTGGAGCTGTTGCCAACTTGCTTCTCTACTAAATATTTAAGGCTGTAACTGTAAATGAGCTGAACCCTCAGGACGGAGCTCTTCCCTGCAGTGCCACCGATGCAGTGGTGCCACTCTTCAGACCCACACACTCGTGCCCCAAATGCTGGGACTGCTGCAGGCAGTGGGCTCTCAACTGAGTCCTTTCTCCAGGACTGGCTCTGTCAGAGAGCTGCTTTGGTAAAAGGAAGCAATCTTAGAGGTCATGCCTGCATTTAACAGCAGTCTCTCCATGCCCATAAAGACCTGACCTCCTCCCAAAACAGGGGCAATTATGAAGACCCATCCCCCTCCAAAGACTCCCATCAGACAGACTGTGCTCTTTCTGGGATATATTATACTTCCAATTCCTCCCTCTTCAGTGCTCTGTCTTTCCTCCCTCACAGCTGCTGACCCAGTGCAAACTCCCCCAGTAACTTTCTGTTATAGTTTAGATCAAATATGTCCCTTCAAAGCTTCACAGCTTCACAGGGGCTTTTTTTTTTTTGAGACAGGGTCTCGCTTTGTAGTTCAGGCTAGCTCTGAGCTCACTATGTAGCCCAGGCAGCCTCGAACTCAGCAATCCTCCTGTCTCTGCCTCCCGAGTGCTGGCATTATAGGCATGAGCCACCACACCCAGCTCACAGGGGCTTTTTGAAGATGACTGAATAACAGAGTGGTGCTCTACACATCAGTGGATGCACCCAGTGATGAGGTTACAGCTGAATATACTTTTGGGGGCCAAGGCCTACTTGGAGGATGTAAGTCACCAGGGTCATTACCTAGAAGGGTGTATTCCTGCCTCTGGCTTTTCTCTGCTTCTTGGCTGTCAAGGATTAAATTGCTGTCCTCAACCAGGCCCTTTTGCCAGGTTGCTTCTGCACTGTAGCCAACTAACTGTGGACCGGGAAAATGTAGCTGCTACAAAAGTGTTCTTTTAGGCACCCGTGGCTAAGTGAAAATGAGTTTTAATGAATCCGCTCTCCCTCACTTATTTGTGCTATAGTTGCATTACCAAGCAAGCGCCAAACCTCTTCCTCCTACATATAAATCTCTCACACTTGATAGTCTTCAAAAACTTGGCATGAAAGTAAATGATACCCTCATGACCCACATCAGCTAACTAGCTTACCTGGAGATATGTAGATTATTACTTTGGATGCATAAGAATCCAATAGAACATGGAGACATAATAAAAGACTTCAGGGAAAGGAGGATCAAATTTCTTATCCACTGCTGATTAATTAATGAAACATTAATACAAACTTTTATTAATGCTTTCAGCTCTTGCAATGGAGCTGTACTCTAAAGGTCACTGATAGGTTTGTTTTGAGAGATAAGTTAAGAAAAAAGCCATCCTGGTAAGCACTAAAAATGTTTCATCCACTTCTCAAAATGTGGACATTTCTATGAATAGAAAAGCTAAAGCCTAGAGAATAGCCAAGGGACTCTGGGAGTTATGCTCTTTAAAGTTCAGGTGACAGGGAAGCTAGTCAAGTCCCTTACCTCCTAAAGGTGCCATAGAGATCTGCAGGGGCAGGGACTGAGGGCAGGCACCCTTTGCTGTATGTGCCATTTCCCAGTGCTCCATCCATACACACAAAACCAAGACATGCTCAATAATACCCAAAGGTTATTTTTATTAAGTTCATCCTTGTTCATTTCACTAAGGCACACTGAATGTGTCTTTCGCTTCTGTGATGGGCTCCCTGTGAGGGGCAGGCTCTGACTGGATGATCCACAGCACAGGATCACAGCACAGTCTCTGTACTGATGCTCAGGGGGGAGGATCTTAATTGGCATGTAATTAATGCAAAATAAATATTGCCAACAAAAGGACATGAAATTAAGCTTCCAATTTTTTTATTGGAAGTCCCCCTGCGTTAGACTCCCAGAGTGCTGACTCACATGTGCTACCACTGGCTTACACATTTTTAAATTTGCATAAGGAAATTTAATCTGTTAGGACTTAAGTTTAATCTAAGTTAAAACTTTAATCTAGACACTGCTAAATTTTAAAATGTTACTTCTATTTCCTTTTTCATAATTCAAGAGCCATCAACTGTAACACCCAGGAATGCTGCAGGTCCAGTTTTCTTCTTTTACAAGGAAATGACCCTAATGATCAAGGTGGAAGATGTATCTGTACCAATTCCCCAAGATGAATGTAGTTATTACAAATTATAATCATATATATAAAGTACATAAAAATAAATGACCCTAAAGTTTTGGCTGACCACATGAGGCAGCTGTATATGTCTAATTTTTAAAATTTTATTATGTTTTATAGACTTTTTACCTGAGATCTAATAATTATGTTTTACACAAAGCTCTTTGTTTTATTTATCTCTGTTTGACAACACATGTACTTTTTTTTTTTT